>CP135533.1:7284571-7379990 GCA_032402905.1 Khaya senegalensis | reverse complement strand
CTCAATCTTAACATTGATCTTGAATTTAAAACAATTAATCATGAGAGACAATCATTCATAAAATGGGTCATAACTATACTAGATCCAGTGAAATAATGGCTAGAATCAATAAACCAATGAAATAACAGCTAGAACCAAATGAACAATGAAATAATAACTAAAACTAGTAAACAATGAAAGAAAGAAGGATTAGGTTTTGTTTAGAATTTAAAAAATGGATCAAAACAAATAGTTTTTTGAAACCTATAAAAACTCATTACTACTAACTTATTTTCACAATCAATTTCTTAGTCCTTTTAAAATTTTTCACACACACACACATATATATATATATATATATTCTTAGAAGTGTACTTGCACTCAAATTTGCTTTCATTCATAAAACTTTACAAATTTGCATTATATACTTAAATATCTACTCTTTAAGAGAGCTTTTCATTTTTGTATTCATTTCTTTTATTGTATTTGAGATTTGCAAATGTTTTGGTGTGATTGATACACCTATTTTTGTAAAGGTTAATTGACACCTTGGAAGTTAGTTAATTATTGTGAGGGGTTAAATTGGCAATGAAGTAAACTAATTGCTTATTTAATTGACATTTGAAAGTCAATTAGAGGTTCTTTAGGACAAAAATACCAAAAATTGTGAAATCCTCCTGCTTGGTTGGTTGGCTGGCCAGGAGGCAGCATGGAGGTATGCTGGAGTTCTCCAACCACGTAAAAAAATTGTCTCATTAAACTTCTCTTTCCTGTCTCCTTATTTTATTAAGTGTGTTTGTAATTGTTGTACATATTTGCATACACACTTACAGATTAATTTGTCATTATTTAATTGTTATATATCTTTGCATACACACTCAAAGATTAATTTGTTATTATTTACTTACAGATTTTAACTTATTTTATTGAATTCCTTCAATTGCTTGTTATTGGTTTTGGATGCATGTTAGCTAGAGAAAATTTTAAAAACTCAATTCACAACACCACCCAAACCCCCCCTCACCCCCAACCCAACAACTTTTGGGTTGTCTGATTCAAATTGAATTGGTATCACACCCTTGAAGAGCAATCCACCATTAGACTTTCATTCTTAATGGATTAGATTATTGTTATTAGAAATTGGAATGAAGATATATTTGCAAAGATACTAACTTTAAGTTGTTAGTCATTTTTACATTATATCTCCTTTGTAACTTGATAGCACAGTGGCCCACACTAAGGGACAAGCGGACACGTGAAGCTTCACAGTGCACATGTAACACGTAAGTAAGTGTATCAATGAGCTGGTTCGATCAGTAACCGATGCCAAGCCATATGGATGGGTGGTCCCCTATAGTGTCCACATGTTAGCAAATCCGCGATAAAAATGGCGAGCCACAATTATTCATAAAAGTGCACCTTGGTTTACAACTTAAAAAACTTTTGGTCTATGGTAGGTGCTTGATCCTTTCACAACTTATTATTGAAAACTAGATAATTATGTTAAAATAAAATAAAATTAAAATTTTAACTTAAGGCTTAAATATGAATATGTTTATCTAATTATAAATTTAAAACTACCCTTTTAAATTTATTTATTTATTTCTTAAACTATAAAGTGTATCTATTCATTTGTAAGTATATAACTTGTCAAAATACTAGTTTTCATAAATTTATGTAGATATAAAAAAAAAATTATATTACTGGGAATCATTCAAATTTATATATTTAAATTTAACCAAATTTTAATCCATTCAAATTTTAAATAAATATATAAATTTAATAATTTTCAATAATATATATTTATTTAAACATATAAAAATAAATATTTCAAAATTGATAATTGGAGGAATCATCCAATTAGTAACAAAAAAATAACATGTAAATCATATTTAGTAATTAGTGAATAGACAAAAAGGTACGTAGGTAACTTTCTTTTTCTTATTTATTTTTTTTATTTTACAAACATTAATATATATATATATATATATTTGTGTACGTGTGCACGCACGAGCGCATTTTACCACTCATTGAAAGTTCATTAAGATATTTAAATGTTTATCCGCAAAATAACATCATGTGCTATTTTAATTAACTTATAATTATATAATAATTTTTGAAACCTCTACTAATGATCATTAAATTTGATAAATAAAATAAATAGTTAAACACATAATAAATACTTGATATATTTGATTAATAATATAGTAATTATATCATAGTAACTAACACCGATTAAACAAGTCCTAAGAACAACCTTAAAAGTAACTTTAGCTTTTGGATTAAAAATATTTATTCCACACATGTTACATGTAATGTAGCTTGGGATTAGATTATCTTCCATCCCCATCACATGGTTGAAAAGTTCGGGTAGAACAAGCGTTACACACACCCCCTAACCCCCATTTAATCCACCTTTCATTAAATAAATTATTTCCATGGCTCCCAGGTATCACGATAAAGTTGGAATCAATTTTCCTAATACTAAACAGTTTTACGGATTCAAATTTAAATTATTATTCAATTATGTAATCTTAATTTTATTTTAAAATTTTTAACTATTTTATTAAACTAATACCTAAAATAATACATTTTAATCTTCTATTATGTCGAACACAACTTTTTTTTTTAAAATCCCCCACCAAGGCTTGTGAAAAACCAACTTAGCAAGAAAATATCGTCAAAATAGTGTTGAATGACTAAAATATTTATCAATAAAATAAAATATTACTATAAATTAAATAATAATAAATATTCAATAAATAGATAAATTTTAAAATATTTTAGTCACTCAAGAGCACCAACGAACAGTCAAGATAGACAGATAGACAGATAAAAACTACCACAGAGGAGATGAGGCTATGCATGCCTTTCTTTAAAACTTTATGCCACGTGGTAAAACCCCTTTAAATAAAATTCAAACCAATTGAATTTTCAATCTAATTCTATCACACAACATACATACCAATCGAAAGCTTAGTACACTATTAACATGAATTATTAACGATTCTCGTTACACTACACATACATTTAACATGCTTTTGAAATTTTAGAAAAGTATTAGTCATTTCAAGGCCCCTCTTATCACGTTCAATGGACTAGACTAGTTAACTAAGGCTCCATCTAGAATTGAGGTGTTATAATTTTAAAATTATAACTAATTATAAAATATAATTATTAAAAAAGGATAAAAATAATTGATTTTCACTAAAAATTAGTGTTTAACACATTAGAAATAACCAAGCTCGTCAAACACTTCCACTGAGGCAATTTTAAACTTCAGTAAAACCATAACTAACATCTATTAATTTATCTAAGAAACAAACTTGCACAATCTTATCAAGCTCTTCAAACTCGACCAATGTTATGACATTCCTTTTTCTGTTTCCCTTACAAAAATGTCATTGAAAAATGGGGAATCATACGAAAAATATAGATACACAGGAGTAGTATTTTCATTTCCATGCGAAAAATAGGAAACAACAATGTTTATGCAAAAAAAGTGTTGGAGAAATGTAAGTCAATAAGTATTTTGCTCAACTGCTTATGTAGACTCCATGTCAATGTAATGTAGTATTTTTAAAGACTCTTCAGAAGCAAAGATATCAAAGTAGATATGGCAAAAACACACAACCTTTTCAACTAGAGAAACTCTGACCAGATCCGGAAACAAATATGCATGCATTTATTCATCTTTATCAATTTCTTCTCTTTTATACACATTGAAACTTCATTACTGAAGCATAACATCCTCACGATAAGGAATGCTTGTGCATCTTGATGTTTTAGTCAAAACAACCTAAGACCAGAAATAAAATTTCACGACAACTTTGATTCATACTATTATGCCCGCCTCCAGAAAAGACATCCAAGCTCCTACTTCAGCGTTTGGAATTGTCAAAGCTTTTATGACTACCAAAGTGCAACTTTCATAAATTTTATAAGTTCAATTTCTTACCTTCTACTCCACTGAAGAAACACCATTTTCCACGTCCCCAGCAGCGAACAACTCCATTTCAGGCAACCCCCTTAAGGTTGTTTGAGAAATGAAAACAGTTTTGTGGAAAAAAAAAAAATCTAAAACACATTTTTGAACTCTGTTGCCCCTTTATTACATGAACAATTCCATAAGATTGAAATAGCATGTTCTATAGAATGCAAAACCCATGCCATTTTTAGAAACATTTTGAGTAAGAATACTAAACCCATAGCAACTATGTCCAGACAAAAGAATTTTCAATCTAATTTTGACATCATTAAAAAATAAAGGTCACTCTACTGTACCATAAACACTCCTTTGAAGGTAATTTCTAAATAAGACATGCACAAAATATAAAAATTTATTTACACGAGAGAAAACTGTCAAAGCTGGTTTCTGATCAATACAAACCCATTCTTATGAGATTCCAATGGATCTGCATAAACTAGAAAATTTGTTTAAAGCTGAAACATGACATATGAGACCTTGTTAAATCAGGAGAAAAAAGCATGTCAAAGACAAATCTTAAGGATCAAGTGCAGGCAGTATTTCATATACACCAACAGAAATTTCAAAAGGGTTTTTTCGCTCCACTTCACAATCTCCACAGAGTACATAGATTTATGCTTCAAAGTACTTTAAGCTGTTCGCAAAGATTTGAAACAAAATAAAAATCTTGAAAACTACAATATTTCAGATTTTTTTTTAAAAAAAAAGAGACTAAAATACGAGAAAAAACATAAACTCCATTTGATAGTTTTAGATTCTGGTCTTTGAAGTGGCCAAATAGGAACATTCATCGTAAATACAAAGACTTCATTTGCATCAGCTCCTTAAATGTCAGAAGAATCACCAGGCCAGTAATAAAACGCTGATAGACCTATGTGGTATCTGCACAACGAATAAGAAACATAAAGAGACAATTTAAAAACAAAAAGGTTCCAGAACCAGAATCCTCATGAATGGATTAAATGCAACATGTAAAATTGATGAAGTTGAATTCAGAGAAAGATAAAATGAAGGAATTTCTGATATTATCTTATGGTTTATTTTGCTACAAATATAATAAATGACATAAAATGCTTCAAACGAATAAGAAGGAGTAGAAGCTATCCTTGATAAATTGTGGGGAGCTAAAATAATTAAAAATGAGAAAGCCTTTAAGCAGAAAATACTTTAAAGCAAGTGTTAAAAGTACAATTCAAATGCAAAGTATGGCTCAATTTCACCATAAACAAATAAACATCACAAATAACAGTGAAATGTTTAAAAAAGTAAAATAATGAGTGAAAAGAGATAGTAGCAATGAAGTTGTATCAAAATTAAGTAAATTAAAAAATAATATCAAAACTGTATAACTACAAACAGTATGTGGTTTCTAGACAAACAGCTCCAGTTTATCTTCTTGGCACAAGTGTATAACAGCTACAGACACCTCAGCCATATGTGCCACATGAAGTAAATGAGTTAACTAAAGCTTCTTTTATAACTTCCAATTATTAGTTGTCATGCAAATCTAAAGTGATATGATAGGACCAAGGTGTAAGGATTACTTCAGTCATGTTATTAAATTGGACAGGTAGGCAAATTAATAGCTTTCCCACTAAGCAAGGAAGGAACTATGTTAGGGCCTGCAGGAGCCATAGCCTCCAGGATCCGAATGTTATTTTTTTATTATAGATAAGAATATTTATATAAATAACTGTTACCCATAAAATTTGCATTATATTCATCAATCACTCCTATTTTTTGCGTCATACAATACACCCAAACCAGAATTGCTGCTCATGACACACAATACAAGACTGTTATGCACAAAACCACATGTATGAATGAAAAAAAGAAGAAAATCCACACTTAATCAGAAGCAACTTATTTAGAGGCTCTGAAACACACATAATATTGAATTATGAAGTTTATCATCTCAAACATTAGCATTTCCTGGATTTGGTTTGAAAGCTATCATTGTCAAATTTAATAAAAATTTGTACTTTATATTAGGGAATATTGCTTGACAAAATCTGAAGACAAATAAATAATCATTAAAAAAAAAAAATGAGGTTTATTACTTTATATAAGGGTTGCAGTCAGCCCCAGGGCTTATATTACTTTAGACAAGCATCACTTTAGAAAACTGATAGAAGTAGCATAACAAATGATATTTCTTACAGATAATATGTAGGACACTTGCTCTTTATACTTATTTATTTATTTTCCAGAAACCAGAAATTCAAGGCACGATGTTCAAACTAAGAGACTAGTGCCAAACCTTGCAACCATTAGCAGTCAAGAAACCTCTAGGGGACTTGATCCTCTAACCATTACTAGGAAACCATTGAGCCCAACCATGAGATAGACCAGTTACTACTCTTAAACCCGCATTAATATTAGATGCTTCTATTAATCAAATGCAGTTAGTCAAAAAGAAAAAAAATCAATAGAACTAAAATTCAGCAATTATTGAATACCTCATTAACAACTAGTGACCCATGTAGGGGCCGAGGCCACCATATTGGCCGTGCTGCCCTCTTCCAGACCCGCCTTGCCCCATCTGCTGATTTGGATAACCACCTTGATTCCCATACCCTCCAATCAAACTGGGGCTAACATTTGCCTGATTTGCATAAGGCCCTTGTATTGGTGCTGCCACACCAGCAGCCGAGCCCAGTGTTCCCAGCAACGCCTGCCCGAGCGCAGGGTTGAGCCCCAACCCAGCACCTTGAGTTGCCAATAACGCTGTCAATGCTTGCCCGAGAGCAGGGTTCAATGCTTGCGCTGCTGCAGGCGGAACCCCAGGTCCTGACGGCGCCATCAAGTGGCCAGGTCCTGCTGCAGTAGCAGCTACGCCAACAAAACCCGCATTCTCATTCCTCTGAAAATGTGAGTTCTGCGCATTCTGGTGATGGTACTTCCCGTGTTTTGGTCCATCAATAGCCTTCTGGCAATGAAGAATATGACCTTCATAATTCTTGTGTGGCTCTTCCAAGGCCTTCTTGGCAGCATCAACTGTCTTATAAACAAACAAACAAAACCCTTTGGGCTTTCCAGTAACCTTATCAAGTCCCAACGGGCCTTCCTCAATCTCTCCGTACTTCGAGAAAAATGTAAGCAGTTTCTGGGGATCCAGTTCAGCCGCAACATTGCTAACAAAAATCTTCCTTTGTGTATACTCCGACGTCGAATGTTGCTGCTTCTGCTGATGATGATGCTGCGTCGTATTAGCCACAGAAGTAGTAGGGGCCGCGACAGGGCCGATGGATGCCAACTGGCAGGCGGTCATGCGGTTACCAATCATCTTCTGCGGCTGCTTAAGTGCTTTGCGAGCTCCAGTACGAGTCTTGAACAGAATGAAACCATAACCCTTGGATTTGCCCGAAATCTTATCACAAACAGCTTTGCAATCCTCAATCTCGCCGTACTGCTTAAACGCATCAATTAAATTCTCGGCCTTGGTGTCCCAACCGAGACCGTGAACGAATATCTTCCGATGCACAGGATCTTCATCTGCCACTTCCCGAATACGATTGGCTATGTCGCGATACTTTTCTGCTGCTTCGCGTAGTAAATTAATAAGCTGATCCTTACTGAACGGTTCTAAAAGGTTTTCTATCAGCTCATCGTCCTCGTCATCAATTTGATCAGCTGATGTAGAAGAGGAGTTGGCCGTTCTCTGATTACCTTCTTCTTCTTCTTCTTCTTCTTCTTCTTCCTCCTCCTCCTCCTCTTCTTCTTCCTCCTCCTCCTCTTCTTCTTCTTCGACTTCTTCCACTTCTTCATATTCCTCCTCTTCAATTGGTTCCTCTACTGTTTGTTGTTGTTTCTGTAGTTCTTGTTGAAGTTGTTTTTGTGGGGGTTCTGCTGGTTCACTGGAAACAGATTCATGCTTTCGCTTCCTCGCCATTGATGGAGACAGAAGTGAGAAGAAGAGTAACTGCAAAGTCTTGCTCGAAGAAGGCAGGATCTGTTGCCAGGGGCTCGCTAGGGTTCAGAAATTGGAGACGATGGAAGAAAGGGGGTGGTGGGTTTATATTTTATTATTTTAAATATGAAATACAAAACTTTTTTTCTCAATGAAAATATTATTTATAGGGATAATTTCATGTACACCCCCTAACAACCTTTAATGTAATTTGAGTTTAGTTTTAGATACTTTTTTAAATGTGACAAACTTTAAATCCCAAATATTATTGACAAATTTTAAATAGCTTTTAAATTGTTTTTTTTTTTTTTTATTTTTTTATAAATACACACTTCACAACACTTTGTTACTCTTTACTATTAATATTAATTTATCTCACTGTAAAATTATAATTATCTAACAACAGTAATTTAATTAAGCAATCATTAGTTTTATACAATGAAAACTTAAGAAATTTCCTTCAATGCTTAAAAATCTTTTTAATAATTTTGAGCGTTAAAAGCAATTTCTTTAATTTTTCAAAAATTATATAAATTCTTTTATTATTTATATTCTTATTATTTTATCATTAATCTAAATTTTTTTTTTTTTTACAGGTATTATTGTCTAGATTTAACTTACACACAGGTGTCTTGTTAATTGGTCTATGACTCATCTTCCTTTTACTATAATTTTTGTTTCATTGAATTTTGATTTGTGTATTTTTGGGTTAATAGATTTTCATAATGAAAGAAGTGAATTAGTAAAGTGAAAGAAGAGGAAACGGACGGGACCGTAAACAAGGCTATAAGGACAAATTTTTATGCAAAGTAAATTGTCTGGTGAAAAAAAAAAAAAAGAGAAATTTCTCTTTATGGGTTATTTATATGTTTTTGTTATGTCACATGAGGGTAATTTTTTTTTAATAATTTATTCTTGTCATTAAGTGTGTACACGCGTGCATGTGTGTGTGTATAAAGGTAAAGAAATGCGTATTCATGTAATTTTTTTGAAGTTAAATGGCAATGGAATACATCAATAAAAAGTGAAAGTGACATACATATCCCCCCAAGGTTGGGTCAAAAGCAAACTTCAGTGCCACTGGTTTCAGAAATATCTACACAGACCGACCTTTGTCATTAAAAATATTATGTTAGTTAGGGTAATTTATTCATTTTAATGTTATAATTACCATACAACTTTAAAATCATATTTATTTTAAGTGTTAAATGTGCTGGATTATTATTATGCTTATTTCTATCTAAACTTGAGAATTAATAAAAGTTATAGCACATATTTGTGCAATAGCCCTAATTCTAAAATCAAAATTTAAAGAGAGTTTCTCCTTTAACAAAAGACATATCACATATTTAAAGCCTACAATTTTCAAATCTTAGAACACTTCCAAATATAACTTCTTCATTAATTACTTTTCATCTTGTAAACACAACAACATAATCCTAATTAATCATTTACTCTTATAACTTTACATGAACACTATATAAAATTTATTTTTATAAGTATATTTTAAAATTTATAAATAACTATTTAAATCCTCAAAAAAAAAAATTAAAAAAATAGCAAAACGATTTCTTTTCTATTCTAGTTGAAGTACCACCTACATCTTTAACTACTCTATATCCAACATCACTAATAACTTAAAAAGTAAGGGGTGAGATAACATACAATAAATATTTATATTAAATGACAAATTTAATAATTTTAAATATATATATAATTTATTTTATAAAATTCAATAATATCCTAACAAATAATGTTTGAGAGATTTTTAAATTAACATCCATATAAAATGATACAAGATATTTATTTTTAAATTTTAATAATTATATTTATTTAATTTTATGCACACTATCAGAGTATTGCTCTTTAACATTGCCACCCATAAATAATTGTACCTACTTTTGAATCATTAGTTCTAAGGGTCATTACCTAAATTTCATATTTATAAATATTCACCACAAAAAAAAAAAAAATCATATCTAAAGTCACACGTGCATAAATAATAATGATCCATCACAAATTATATTGCTTAAGAATTATTTTTAAGCTAAAGATACATCATTTAAGTGAAATTATTAAAAAAATAATATTACATATTTAATATAAAATTCTTTTCCATAACATGATACATGCTAATGTAATATAATTATTAAATTCGTACATTTAAAATTTATATATAAAACAACAATTTAATTGAATTTCTTAACAATAAATCTTGACCTATATTAAATAATTCAAATTAAAATTAGGCATTAAGGGAAATAAATCATCTAACTTTTCAATTTTAAAATTAAAATCGTCTAAAATATATAAACACTTATTTTAACAATGAAATCATCAAAATATATACATCAATCCATTAATTTTTTCCTTTTTTATAATCACCACCTAGGATCAATTTGACAATAAGAATTACTAATCCAAAATACAACTATTTCAAAAACTATACTATAAACTATATTACAAATTTTTAACAAACATAAACATAAACTATACATACAAAATAATACTAAAACTTAAAATATTACAACAATTGTACACATATGGAACAAATTCAAAATAAAATTTGAATATAACCTAAGCCATAATTAATCTTTTTTAAAAAAATAATTTTTCATAAGCATATTGCTAAACTATAAAAATAACTATTTACATCCTTAAAAATTTAAAAAAAAAAAAAAAGGATAAAATGTTTCTTTTCTATTCTAGTCGGAGTACACACCAACCTCCTTAACTATTGTACATTTAGTATCACTAATTATCTTAAAAGTAGGGGTGATGTAACATACAATGGATATTTACATCAAAATAACAAATTTAAAAAATTAGAAGAGATATAAAATATAATTTATTTTATAAATTTCAATAATATCTTAATAAATAATGTGTGAGATATTTTAAAATTAACATTCATATAAAATGATACAAAATATTTATTCTTAAATTTTAACAATTATATTTATTTAATTTCATGCATAATATGTATTTTTAAATTATTAATTTCAAGGACTATTGTCCAAATTTTATATTTACAAATAGTCATCACAGTAAAAGTATCAGATCCAAATTCACTAGTGCATAAACAACAATGATCCATCACCAAATTCTACTTCTCAAAAATTACTTTTAAACTAAAAATACACAGATTAAGAGTAGAATTGAAATTATTAAAAAATAATATTACAATATAAATATAAATTTTTTTTCCATAACATGATACAAATGTAATATAATTACTAAATTCATACATTTATATTTCATATATAAAATAACAATTTAATTGAATTTCTTAACAACAAATCTTGACCAACACTAAATAATTTAAATTAAATTTTCATAAACATTCATAAATCAAATCAAATTTTCATAAATATCTACTTAGATATTAAGCAAAGTAAATCACCCTCATTTTTAGTTTTAAAATTAAAATAGTCTAAAACATATAAAAGCTTGTATTAACAATTAAATCATCAATACACACACACACATCCATGTATTTTTCATCTTTTTCATAATTACTAGGTATAACCAATTTAACAATAACAATTACTAACCCAAAATACAACTATTTCAAAAACTATACTATTAGCCATATTGCAAAATTTTAACAAACATAAACATAAAACTGCACATGCAAAATAATACTAAAACTTAGAATATTACAACAGTTGAACACATTTCCAAATTCAAAATAAAATTTAAATTTAATCTAAACTCAAATTAATCTTTTTCTTTTTTTTTTCAAAAAAAAAAAAAAAAAACATTGTTTCTGCTGCAATTAGGCTTCCAAATTAAAAAACAAAACCGAACAACTTCCATGCCAAGTGCATGCTTGCCATGTATTTGTCTCAATTAATCATGCATGCTTAAAGCCTTATGTCTCAATTAATCTGCATGCTTGGACCCTTTATTCTATCAACACCAAATCAATTATTTGACAAATTCTTATGCCACCCTCGCATGCATATTACGCATTCCTATGACCCAATTTCAATGTATTTCACTTACTACCTTAATAAATAAATAATGACAATGCTAATGTCTTTATCGCTAAATTAGAAGACAAATAATTGTTAGCAACTTGCGAGACACCAATTATGTTACACAGGAGGCTGTGCTGTAACAACAACGGGCCAAGCCTATCGAACCGTACGGCCACAGATCATACCTGTGATTGGCGCAGGTCTACCCGAACCGTTTTGCTCGGTTGATGTTATTTTAACAACAAAAATTAAATTTTTTTATTTCAGTTTTTTAATTTTATCTTGCATAATCCGTACTCTGACAAAGACCACTGATAATCGTAGCACATGCCTCCTGTCAAATCAGTGCTAAAATGGACGGTGAACATTCTCCCGTACGGATCGTTTAACGGTCCAGATCCCACTTTCCCGAAACTCTCATCTCTCTCTTCTCCACTTAGGTTCAGCTTGGTCGGGTCCGTTGTGAGAGACACTCTACTGACATCACTCTATGCTTTCTCTCTCTTTCGTCAAAGGAAAAGAGTGAGTTTCAAAAAGCCAACAGCAAAAAAGCTTCTCTCTATTTCTTCAGTAAAAGTGAGACTGTAATTGGGCCACAAAAACCCAAAAAAAAAAAAAAAAAAAGAAATAGTCCTGCTCTCCCATGGCGATCTCAGAAAGCGTGTGTTGTTATTGGGTTCAATTTTGAGGGGAAAATGTTGCTCAACTCCAACCACTTTACTTAATTTCCGTGAGAGGAGGATCTCCATGGATTTGGGTTTGGTTTGATTTCTGGAGGATGGTGTGAATTACGAGGGAAACGATATGAAAACCAACTCAGATTCCAGCGTGTGTTTTCTTGTCCTGAAGATGAGCTTGGTGTAGGTTTAGGACTTATTATTTATAACTGTATGTTACAATAAAAAAATAAAATAAAATAAAAGTGTGAATGAAGCTTTCAACATCAGGGTTGGGTCAACAGAGTCATGAAGGTATCTTATCGATTGCCCTTCTTCTCTTTTTCTTTATATTTCTCATCATTCTCAAATTCTTAAGTATATATGTCTGTCCCTTCAGTTTCATTTTGTATTAAATTATTTATCAATGATTGCGTGGAGTTATTCTTGTTTGTGTTAGCCTCTGCATGTAGTTTTGGAATAATTTTTAAATTTTGGGAATTTAATAGTAATTAATATTATTACGATTATAGGGGATAATAAGTGCTTGAATTCGGAGCTATGGCACGCCTGCGCCGGGCCGTTGGTGTCCCTACCAACGGTGGGCACACGTGTGGTCTACTTCCCTCAGGGACATAGCGAGCAGGTTTTTATTTTTAAGGAGTTTGTATATACTTGTGTCAAATTTATTTCTTAGAAATATTGTTGTACATTTGTTTCCAATTTGAAATGAAATGAATTTGTAGGTAGCTGCCACAACTAACAAAGAAGTTGACAGTCACATTCCCTATTACCCAAACTTGCCTCCGCAGTTGATATGCCAACTTCACAATGCCACTATGCATGTAGGTTCCTTCTTTGTTTTGTTTTCTATGACTCCAGTTCATTGTTTTCTGGATATAATAGATGGCAAAGGGAATTTTTAGATCATATAGCCTCCGTGGAATTTCAGGCAGATGTTGAAACAGATGAAGTGTATGCGCAATTGACCTTGCAGCCTTTATCACCGGTAACTCTAAGTTTGTCTTGTTCTGAATTTTGGTACAATTCTTGTGACTGCTGAGATGTTTGTAATTTATATTTGGCAGTGGTAATTTTTGTTTTGTTATCATTGTACATTCAGGAGGAACAGAAGGATACATTTATTCCAATTGAATTGGGGGTTCCAAGCAAGCAGCCCACAAATTACTTTTGCAAGACTTTGACTGCCAGTGATACTAGCACGCATGGAGGGTTTTCTGTTCCTCGTCGTGCGGCTGAGAAAGTCTTCCCTTCACTGGTAGTCTCATAGTTTCTGCTGCTTTAAGCTAATTGGCCAATGCTCATGTTCATTTTATTTCACCATATTTTTCTTTGGGAGCAGGATTTCTCGCAGCAGCCACCTGCTCAGGAACTCATTGCGAGGGATCTCCATGATGTTGAGTGGAAGTTCAGACATGTCTTTCGAGGTAGGGGTTGGGGAATTTGTTCATTTTATTATACTAGTGGGTTTGTAATTAGTTTTAGGGTGTTGCATCATTGTGATACTAAAGTGGTCCCAGATACAATTTTTAGTGAATTATTCCATGCACTGATCCCCTAATTCAACTAAAGGACAATAAACTTTTTGCTTTTGGCCACTACCTTGTCAAAATAGGGATTGAGTTATTTGTTCATTTCATCGTTTTAATGGGTTTGTGATCTGTTTTAGAAGACATACTGATAGAATATCAAGTAATTGTTACATCATTGCTATTCTAAAGTGCTCCTACTTAAGGAATTATTCATGGACTATCCCTGGTTCAAGGAGAGGACAACTAAGATTTTTGCTATTGTCCAACTATAATGCTACACAATGATACCCCTATGGTTTTGCTTCTGTCAACACTGAAGTTTCCAAAATTGTCAGGAACCCTTCTAAACCCTTTTGAAAAATTGTAAAATAGATATGCCTATCGGTGGATGATAACTATGGGAAAATTTTGACTAAGAGACAGGGATTTTGACTAATTTTGAAATCTGTAGGATCTTTAACAATAGACCAAACCATGGGGGATTCCTGAAATTCCATTTTTACATATTTGGATGTGACTGACTGTTTGCACCTAGAAATGTATTTTCCACTTTCATTTTTAATAAAAAATTATTTTACTTTTGTTTAGAGTATGTATCATTACATACAATCTAAATAATTTGATAAAATATGTTCATTCTTTACTCTCATTTTCTACATTCATCTTACCTTAAAACCCAAATATTTTTCAGATCCATTTCATCCTTCAAAATCTTTCGAATATCTGAGAATTAAGGTAGAAAAATTTTCAACTCTTGCCATAATATGTTTTTCTAACAAAATTACTCTCTTTAGCTTAAGTTCCACCCCAATTGCATTGTACGGGGCCGGGAAATGATTTCCCCATTTATTCTTCAAGATGAACAAGCATACTACCTATTACTCCAACTTTTAGAAAACAGAAAGTAAACTAGCAGCCTAGTGCTTTTCCTCTTTTATTACCAATTTTAGGGCCTTTTGGCGCTGCTATATAGGGAGCAGTACCCTTGTGCTTTCTGCATTGGTCACCACTTCTGTTTCTTGGCCTTTTTCACATCCTTCATTTTCTTGATCCTTAATTTCATAGAGAGAAGCTTCCCTAGCAGCATTTTCAAACCTTGGGCTGCTTGTTGAATTAAAATCAAATTGATACTTGACTGTGTTGACATGTTATATCTGGTTTAATCAACCTTCTTCAGAAGTGATGATTTGAAGTACAAAAGACAGTAACAGAGTTTCTTTTTAGGTGTGAAGTGCTACGAGGGAAGAGTGAAAAAATGAGATGAAATAAAAGGTTTATTTGAGGGTAAGTGATGCAGAACCCGTAAATAAGGAAGAGAGCGGAGAAGTTTACATAAGAAAGGGGAGAAAATCAGAAGAAATTAAGAGGGGAAGCCATAATTTTGTTCCAATAATTAGTAACTGCCTCAAAAACTTAAAATTAGGTACTATTTATTGTGGTTGTAATATTAACAAAAGAGGAAAATAAATCTACCTTCTATAAGGAAATATGAATTCTACTCTCGATTGCAAATTAGGAAAACCAGATCTAATTGAAATAAACAACCCAAACACAACTGCCAAAACTGTAAAACCTTATCCAACTAACTTAAGAACAAATGGAAACAGCATCAAAACAAGACTATCACATTATACATCTGTAAGTTTGGTACTTTGATGGGTTTGGAGAGAGAAGATTTATTCTTTAAATTTGATAAGTGGATATGTTGAGATAATGGCTGTTGAGAGTACTCTTTTGGAACATAAAGTTAGTGAGTATATTAATGTGGAATTGGTTCATCAACGATCTCTGGGTTATCCGCATCACTTAGCTTTTCACTACCATAAGCTAAGATTTTTGGTAATATATTTTGGCTTACCTTTTTTTTGTGATTTTTGCACAGATTTGTGAAAAGTCATGGCAAATTTTCTCTCCTTTTGAAGAGTCACGACATAAAATACAAGAAAGGAAAGAAAAGAATAGAAATTAGATAGGTAGGTAGGTAGGCAAGAATCAGATAGGAGAAGAAATTTGAGGAGTAGCACATGAAATTTCATAGAGAAGGGAATCAGAGAATGACTGAGTGAGGGAAGCAATGATTTCAAAGTTCTTATTGTTTAGATTTTTTCATTGACAAGAGGTACATTCTAATATAAAAGGCAACGGAAACAACTCCAACTAGGCAACAGTGATCTACTAATAAGTAAAAGGAAACCAATAAGAAAAAATAAGAGTTTTGCAAATCTGGTTTTATGTTAGTTTGGGCTTCAAATGCAAGCTTAATTTTAGATTATTTTTGAGAAAGCTGAATAGGAGTTTTGGGAATTAGAAATCATTTAAATTGTTGACATGGGAATATTACATAGTTTGTCTAGAAAGTACATCAGCTTAGTCAACAGCCTTCTTAGACATAGTAGGGCATCCTAGGGGATGATTCCTAAGATCCTAGGTGTGATTCTTAGGAGGAATTTGTTGTGATGCTTTGCAACTAGATTCCTTCCTTTTGTTTCCATGTTTTTCCTTTGTACAGTAGCTTAATATTAGTAGCTGCTAAAACACCATGGGTGTGTGTTTGGCACATTAAAGAAGACATGGAATTGATCTGTTTTATAGGATTTCATATCCAATCTCATGTTTGGTGATGCAACAAGGTGACAAGATAATTGATCCTTGGCCCATTTATGTCACGAGCATGAGATAACTAATCGCCTAGGGGACTGTGGGTTTAGATTCTCTTTTGTTCTTTGGGACTAAATGTTATCTAAGTCGTATGCTTATAAATTAAATCACGTGATCATTAATATTATAAATAAAAATATATTTTGTAATTGTATATATTTATATTCTTTTATTGTAAATAAGATGTCGATAAATGTTCCATAGTTACTTTAATTAATGTTTATATCTAATGATTGTCATTCAAATTGATTTTGATTAATTAATAATGCAAATATTATACTTTAGTACAATATTTAAGTCATAATATAAATTTTATATTCTTAATAAATGTTATATTCACAATATTGAACAATTAATTTCTTATTACAGTCTTAATATTTGATTGAGTTTCATTTAAATTGGTTTTAATTAGCCCAAGAGTAAAATTTGAGCTTATTCATCATATACAACTTCGTTTGAAAAGTTATTGAACACAAGTCAATACTAAATATAATGTAATCTAATTCAATGGAATCCAATCCAATCTAGTCCAACATGGCAAACAGTTCCATTTAATTTTCTTCCCCTGTTCAAGTAACTGATTCTAATAGTTCAAATTTTTATTGTCCTTGTCCTCTCTAAAGATCTTAGGAGTATGTGTTTGTATATTGATTTTAATAGAGTTGTTTGCTAATCTTTTACTTATACTTTCTGGATTTAAACTCCAAGATTTGCTATACAGCTTAAATCTTGTCAAGTCTGGCCAAAACTCAGGGGAGCTCAATTTAATGAATATTTTGCATAGTTTTGTTGGCTCTTTGTAGGTTTGAGCTATTTTATTATCAATTTATGAGCCGTTGAATGATTTTCTGGTTGCACGTGAAACAAATATCATTTTATAAGCTATCTTCTTGCCTTTGTTCATTCAATTCCCACACATGGATGGGATATCAGGTTGTTACACAAAATTATATCATGAAACTGCTTAGAACAATTTTCTTTTGAAACTAAAATTGATTATAACAGGCTGTGTTATGAGATGGTCAATTCAGTTTACAACTTGCTATTGTCTGTGCAAGCTGACATGTTTTATTCTTTGTCTTGCAGGACAGCCCAAACGACATCTTCTTACCACAGGCTGGAGTGTGTTTGTTAGCAACAAAAGACTAGTTGCTGGAGATTCCGTTCTTTTCATTTGGTATATAGATATAAATATAAAATTTTCATTGAATGTAAATCAGCATTTGTTACTTCATGTGGTTTATTGCTTTACCATGTTTAACTTGGTGACTACAAATCTTTAGGAATGAAAAGAATCAGCTCCTTTTAGGAATTCGCCGTGCCATTCGACCACCAACTGTTATGCCATCATCTGTTTTATCCAGTGATAGTATGCACATTGGACTCTTAGCTGCTGCAGCTCATGCTGCTGCAACTAATAGCTGTTTTACAGTTTTCTATAATCCAAGGTGAGAACAATTTTCTGACTTTCTAATTCAATCGTTTGTGTCTTTCTTACTGATGCATTTTAATATTCAGGGCTAGTCCATCCGAGTTTGTAATACCCCTTTCAAAATACGTTAAAGCAGTGTTTCACACACGTGTTTCAGTGGGGATGCGTTTTCGAATGCTTTTTGAGACTGAAGAATCAAGCGTTCGTAGGTATTTTATTTTTTGGATTTCATGATTGATCTTGTAAGTCTTATGAATTTAAAGCATTGATGTGGTAGATATATTTATTTATATTCTGGTAGTGTATCTGTAGCTAAACTTCTCATTTTGGCATTCTATATTTTGGTCTGTGTTTTGGTTGTAATATATCTCACTTTTTTGATCTGGTCTGAACTGAATTCATAGGATAGTAAAGATATTCATAAGCTGTTCCGTTGCCATGTGACATGCATACAATAGTGTGAGGTGGTATCTGTATTTATACCACTGTCAAGGCAAGGCCCTCCCAACCAACCTCTGGCTTCTTCTCTCACTCTCTATTTACTGAATCAACCTCCAGATTATAGTCACTGGTCAAAAGATCTATCTACTGTCAGGATTTTATTGGAATTGTTAGTTGAATATGGCTAGATGTAAAATACTGCAAAATGTACGAAGAAATGCATGCATTTCCCAATCATTTGATTAATGTAACTTTCATTTGAAAATTGCACATTATCCTACCCATGCCATGTGGATGTTATGTTGAAGACACATATTGTCCAGGTACATGGGCACAATAACTGGCATAAGTGATCTGGATCCTGTTCGTTGGCCAAATTCTCACTGGCGGTCAGTTAAGGTAATTTGATTTATCATTTACTCTGGATTTATACTGCATTTTGTTTTTACACTCCATTACATCTATACTGTCTATTAAATTACCTCAGTAGTTCTCTTGGCTGTGTTCTTTGTCAGGGAAAGGCTTATCACTCCTTTACTGGTCTTTTTAAGTAATAAGCATAACATTTGAAAGCCAAAAATGGATTCATCACCATAAGCTAAATCATCCATCTGCGAAATAAGTTGCCTGCAATCTATCATATGATGTGAAGATTAAAAACAATAAAATACCATTCTATAGATTTTTCATCTGACCACTATTCACTCATTGATTATAAAATCTAGAGATGTGTTATTGGTTGATTGCAACATGTAGATAATATCGGCTTCTGGAAACAGTTGATTGTCTTTAATGTCTGGTTTTTAAATACTGGATTAGTTGTGATTCTGAGTCCACAATTGTCTTTCTGTTCTTTGAGAAGTAAAGATTTGGAAGAAAGCTAGATCTTGTGTTGTCTTCTTTTTTTTTTTTTTTTTTAATTTTTTAATTTTTTAGTGATCACTTGACTTAAAGTTGCAGATATGAGCTCAATCAGAGTATTTAAGCTTTAGTTTGTTCCTTCAAGTGGCTTGTCATGTTGATACAAATATCAAACAATAAGATAATAATTTAAATTAATCAGTATAATAAGTGTTTGAGAGGATTCGAACACAAGACTATAATGTCAAACATGCATTGATACTATGTTAAATTACCGCATGAACCAAAACTTTAACTTGTAGGTAAGGTCCCAACAATAGTATTTAAGTGTTATGATTATTTTTGTTTCCCTTTCTTGGGTAGGAAGATTTGACTTTGCATTTAAAAAAATCCTTGAATCCTAGCTCTTGATATTCCTTTCATCACGTGGAGGCATCATAATCAATTTGTATGCCATATAATTGTAGTGGTCCCGTGACTAGTATGGCTATTGAAGGGAGGCAGATGTTTCTGAATTTTTTGAAGTAAAAATGACTGGTAGTGTGTTGATATTAGCCCTAGCCCTTCTTCTACCTTCTCCCCCCCCCCTTTTTTTTTTAAGATTACAATTTTGAATTAAAAAATAGAAAATATGGAATCAGAATTAATTCTTTAGCCTTAGCGGTTGCACATAGCTTTGATTTGATGAAATGTCTGTTGATTTTGGATCATGAGATGGGTTGCTGTTACTTCTCTTGGCTGCTGCATTCAGTGTATTTGGTTGATGCTCATTTCTTTTGTTTTCCTTTTTATGCTTGTAGCATTAATTCCACATTTCCTGGTTTGCAAAACTTCAAACAATTGATTGTTAAATCCAAAACTAAACAAATCCTTCATATAGTTGTATGTTCTGTTAGCTTGGAAGACTCTGCTTGCACAGACAAAATACAGGTTTGCTTACTATGTTACGGGAAAATTGTTGTGATGACTCAAGTTTCCTGACCCACTCCAAATTTTCTGTGTAATCGTATGGCTAATGAATTCTCTTTCTAAAGAGGTAGCTTGATTGGGAAGCCTATTTTTTGAGCCTATAACTTGTAACTCAGAAATGTACTTCTGTTCTTTCTGTTTTTAAATGTAGGTTGGTTGGGACGAGTCGACTGCTGGTGAGAGGCAGCCCAGGGTATCTTTGTGGGAAATTGAGCCTCTAACAACTTTTCCAATGTATCCATCGTTGTTTCCTCTCAGACTGAAACGACCTTGGCATCCTGGGCCATCTTATTTTTCTGGTATTTAATTAGCTCCAATGTTATTTGGTTTCATTTCCATGAAAACCTGGCTGGACTAACAAATCCTCTTTAGGGATGTGAAATCAATTAACATTAAGACAAGATATTAAGAAAAAGTTAAAAATAAATAAAGAACTGAGATGCAGAGGAAGGGACAGGGAACGGCTAAAATATGTTTCCATCTCACAAAGAATACTTCTGGACCTACTTCTATGAGAAATCTCACTTGGAGATCACGGTGGTAAAACTGAAACGTTGCACTTTTGAAGCATATGAATGGTGTTTGGAATCAAACATATAACAATGAACTATGAATTTAGTCCTTGCTGTGTATGTTGGTCAAAACCCAGATTTTATCAAAGCTTGGGCATACCAGCGATGAAAGTAATTTAGTTCCTGTTGATGCAGAATAAAAATTATGGACTCAACAATACATTTGAGATCTCCCAAACACAATTTATCTGGAAGTTGCTGATAAATCAATAGGTTATCAGATTGAATCAGAAATGTGTTTTGTATTCACTATATTGTCTTGTTACAGATAACAGAGATGAAACAGCTAATGGCTTAATGTGGCTAAGAGGGGCAACTGGGGAACAGGGTCTGCCCAGTCTCAATTTTCCATCTGTCAGTATGTTTCCCTGGATACAGCAGAGATTGGATCCATCACTGCTAGGAAATAATCACAATCAGGAGTACCAGGCAATGTTGGCAGCTGGTATGCAAAGTGTAGATCCCAGCAGACAGCAATTTATGCAGTTTCAGCAGCCTTCTCAATATCTTCAGCAAGCTGGCAACCATAATCCATTGTTAGAGCTAAAGCAACAGCAGCATCAGCATGCACTTCAGCAGTCAAACCCTCATACTCTGCTGCAGGCACAATCCCAAGTTTTAACAGAGAACGTGCCCCAGCACTTTCTACGGCAACTGAACAATCAGCCAGAGGAGCAGGCACAGCAACAGCAACAGAAACAGCAACAAATGTACCATGATGCGCTTCAGATTCAAAGTGATCAGATTTTGCAAGGGCAGCCATCAAATGTACCATCGCTGTCATTTTCTAAAACAAACTTCTTGGACTTAGGCACAGAGATCTCAGCTTCGATCACACCTACGCAGAACATGCTGGCTTCCTTACCTGAAGGGAGCAGCAATCTTTTAAACTTCTCTGGAACTGGTCAGTCCATGCTAAGGGAGCAATTACCCAGACAGTCCCCAGGTTCAAAGTATGCACATTCACAGGTTCATGCTTTTAACTCAATGTCACTTCCGCTATCATATAATGGAAAAAATGTTGTGGTAGAACCTGCAAATAGTAACTCCGATGCTCAGAATTCCACTATATTTGGTGTTCATGTTGATTCATCCGGGCTCCTACTGCCCACCACAGTGTCCACTTTTGCTACTTCTGTTGATCCTGATGTGTCCTCAACTCCATTAGGAGATTCTGGGTACCATAATCCTCTGTATGGGTGCATGCAAGAGTCTCCTGAGTTATTGCACAGTGCAGGGCAAATTGACCAACCAACGCTGAACCAGACATTTGTCAAGGTGAGTTGGGATTAACTTTGGTCTTATTTTTTGTTACCAGTTTACACGTGTAAGAGTATAGGCAGATGATATTATGTCTGTGTTTCGCAGGTTTATAAATCAGGGTCAGTTGGGCGTTCACTAGACATCTCCCGGTTCAGCAGCTATAATGAGCTGCGAGAAGAGCTGGCTCAGATGTTTGGAATCGAGGGGAAGTTAGAAGACCCTCTTAGATCAGGCTGGCAGCTTGTATTCGTTGACAGGGAGAATGATGTGCTTCTCCTTGGAGACGACCCATGGGAGTAAGTAATCCTAAGAAATACCATGATTCTCTTTTTCTTTTTTGACTCGTTTCCAGTAAATTACATATCCTTTTGCATGTTATACAATTATTATATGTAAGGTTAGAATCAGTAGTTCTACTTTTCTTGCATGTATTGTTACACAAGTCATGGGCCATCAAACTAAAGATTTTGAATGCTTGAGATTGTATTTGATAATGTCTTCCTCAAGTTGCATTAATTTTATATGCGAATTATAACCTCAACTGTTGAAATTTTATTAATTAGAATTATAAATTGTCACTATTTGTGTAAAAGGCGGGGTGACATCTCTGTTTTTTTACAGAAACTGTGACATCTTTTAAACAGTTGAAATTTTATATGATACATGCATTTTTTACTGCATTGTTTTTGTGCTTGAGACTCTTTTCGCAAATGCAAAGGTAAGAGCTATTATGAGGGAGGGGGTCTCTGGTGCTTGGACGACCTTTTTTTTTTTTTTTTTTGGTCTTTTGTCAGAATTATGTCCGACAACATGTGTTTAAACTAAATCAGTTAAGTTTTAGGTGATTGAAATGTTCTGTTAGACTCTAATTTCTGATGGAAATTTTAATCATGATCCATGCGCAGAGCTTTTGTGAATAATGTTTGGTATATTAAGATACTATCACCCGAGGATGTGCTTAAAATGGGTGCACAAGGGGTTGAATCATTCAGCCCAAGCTTAGGTCACAGGAAGAATAGCACTGGCAATTGCATTCGAGATCCTGTAGGCTCGCTTGAATATTGATGCTGGAGAATTGTATTTGTCATAATGCCACGAATTGTAAGTCACACTGCTTGTTTGAGCATGTGGTATCCCCTGTATAAGGTTGGATTTGTCTACAGATGTATTAATTCCATATTACCTGTTGTGTAATACATACTTCTGGACGGAATAGTTTTATGATGACACTGTTAGGATAAAAAATATGTATTTGAAGTTGATTAGCTGCAACCAATATCTTGATTTGGCATTATTTTGGTACCTACTGGTTGCTATGAAAATAGCTTTGTACCTTGTCGATTCACTCGTATTAATTTGCTGATCGTGCAAGGGGGGTGGGAGTATGATATTTGAAACAAAAATAACCATATACAAGTTTGTTCTTACTAAGAATTGGAGCGCATACAGTTGTGTCTAGAAAATGAAAAATGACATGGCCATGCTCCTTGGTTGAGTTTGTAGAAAGTGGCATAAAGGCATTGTGGTACAATTTCCCAGGTATTTGGTAATTACATATTTGATTGGCGCTTTATACCGCTGCCTTTTCGTAGTCTTGTAATAATTTAATTTTGTGAAAAATTATAATTATTTTTATTAAGTAATTAAAGATAAATATATTTATAATTTATTTATTTTTTTATAAGTAGAATTTTATTTTACTCATTATTATTTATTTATTTTTTAAATTTATTTATATTAATTATTAATTTATATTCTAAAATTTTAATAATATAAAATTTTAATTGACTTAAAATAAATGTTTATTATTGTGGTATGAAAATATTTTAAATAATAAAAATTAAAATATTTTATTATTGATTAATTAATTCATTAATGCTATTTAATTATTTATATAATAAATTTAGTTTTTAAAATAGATTATAAATTTTGAATGGAATATTATATATTTTTAAATTAATTATTTAATAGATTAAGATTTGTTTTAATATACTATTGTTTTGTTTATTTTTAAAAATTATACTTAACAAGTTTAAAAAATTAAATAAGATGAATAAATTAGAGTTTTATTTATCAAGAATAAATAAAATAAATATATATTTATTTTTTAATTAATTAATTTATGATTAGAAAAAAAAACTTTATATTTTTATAAAATTTATTATAAATAAAATTATTATAAATTTTTTTAAAAATATTTAATAAAAATTCATATTTAATTTTAGTATTGATTAGTAAGCTATTTGTTGCATCATCATTGCATTGAAGATGGTCCAATCAAAAGGTTATTATTATTATTATTGTTGTTGTTGTTGTTGTTATAAATGGGGTTTTGGTTTCAACTTTCAAAAAAAGAGTTTGGCATATTTGCATTGTGGCAAGCTATTATTATTGCGTGACGGATTTTTCAACTTCATTATATCATATCATATCATATCATATCATATGTAATTCCGTTCTTGAAGTCTAAGTAAGTTTTATCATTTTTCAACATGGAAGTGTGTAGTAGTAGTAGTAGGGATACTTCCATCCATGTAGAATGGAAGGAAGTACCAAAAAAGTTGAATATTAATAAAAAAAAAAATGAATTGGTGTTTTTAATTTTCTTTTTAACCATATTTTAAAATAGAGCAGATTATTACAGTAATTTCAAATATATATTTTTTTAAATAATGTATGCCCTGTAACAACGTCACACATAAGAAATATTGGCCAGCAGTCACTACTTTTGACGTGGTGCAAATTGCCGTTGAAATTAAATCAAAATCTTCTAATTTGACACGATGTATTCTATAAGTTATGATGCTTTTATTTATTTATTATTATTTTATAATTTAAATGAATTGACAACTTAAGATGCATTCGGCAATGTTGTTGTTGTTGTTGTTGGTTTTTTTTTTCCTAAATGAGAACGAAAATTATTTAGACCAAAGACTTGTCAAGTAGCATTTGATTACTTGATTATTTGGCTGGCCCTGCTACCATATCTATATATGTGTGTGTGTGTAGATATAACACAACAAAATGCATGTATGCATCATAATGACACACATGGTTTGTGTTTAAATTACACTCCATACTCGCCTCATTGCTGCTATTCCTTGTATAGTTGTATCGATTTCTAAATTAGCAATTTTTAAAGTCATATGTCTATTTAAAAATAAACAAACAAATATATAAAAAAATATACAACTTAAAAAATTGAGATAAAAATAAAAGATGATGATGAGATTGGGTACAATTATTTTATAAAATTATTCATTTGTTTAGTAGAAAATAATAATACAATGACTTATTTAAAATTGTTAAAGGAATTAATTTTCTTAAAACATTCTAATTCTAATTTTTTTTTTAAAAAAAGTTTTATTAAATTTATTTAAGAAATGGTTATTATGAACATAGGTTGCTGGAAAAAGAAAATAAACAAAATAATTTTATATTGAATTTGAAAACAGTCATGCAATTTTAATCGAATGTACTTAGCTTCAATTAATGCACATGTTATTTAATAAAAATATAATTATTTTATTTTTTAACATTAAATAAAATAATAATTTTGATACATATAAAATAAATATAAAAATATATATTTTTAGCAGACTATGTTATAAAGTAGTAACTTCAACATACGTCTAAATGCAAGTTTGGAATTGGGAGATAATCGATTATTTATAAATCTAAAACTCAAATTATATTTGATAAATTCTTCTAAGAAATAATTCTCAAATAATCTAATTTTGTATTGATTTTAAAAAATAATAATACTAGGATAAATATTTTAAAATGAATTATTTTATAATCTTTGTTTTGAACAAGTATAATATCAAAAATATCTTTTTGTAAAAGTTTAAAAAATAGTCTTAGTTAGTTAAATTTATTATTTTTATTTTATAAATTAAAATAAATAAATAAATAAATAAAAACTTGTTGCCAGCAATGGCCATGGTAACGATATAATTGAATTCGGAATTAATCCGATTTACTCAACAACAAAGTTGGCATTGATAACAGAATGATCCCTGCCATTAAAAGAGGACAATTCACAATGCGCCACCACTTCCATTAGATGGGTCGGCAACCTCCGACGGTAATACTATAGTGGCAGTGAACTTCTTTATGAGGCGCGTGTGGCGACTTGCCGACGAGGACATCATTGTTGCATAAAGCGGCTACTTTTGAGTTTGATGGTGGGGTGTGTTTGTAGGATCTCTTTGGTTGTCGGCCACACAAACCGGCATTGTCCACCGTGAATAATTTTTATTTATTTAATAAAATAAAAAATAATAATATATAATTTATTATTATTATAATTTTTTTTATCGAATAGAATAGAAATATTAATATAATTTGTTATTGTAAAATAGTAACTATTTTAATAAACAGTAAAAATATAATAAACTGAATAAAATATTTTTAAATTAAACTAGTACAAAGTTTATGCTCCCATACATACATATTCATATAAACAAATAATCGTGTCCATTTTAGTCATTGCACATCTTAAATATCTTTATAAAACAACATTATTTGAAAAGTGATTATATTATGAATATTGAAAATTATTTTTTTAAATAATACAATCCCCGTACATACCTGCCTACCCACCTAAATCTTATCCATGACCATGACACACACACACACTTGATGAATATCGAAAATTGTTTTTTCCCCCTTTGGTTGTTGCTGGGTTAGTGGGCCCCTTCCCTTCTATCCTTAATTTCCTTTGTTTCTGATCTCACTGTATGTATCGTCTTCATTTATTCAACCGCCTTGTTGATAACGAAAACAAACAATTTCCTAGTTGCCGTGGCATGAGTGGGTTTGTTGACTTGAATAAATTTTTTTTAAAAAGATACAAAAATGAAAGTGACTCATTATTTAATCGAGAATAAGAAAACCATCTAGTCTAAACCAATGGATTCCATTGATTGGAGCCGGTTTGTGTTAAAATTAATTATACTAAACTTAATGACGTGTCAAATTTTGTTATCATCTACTAAACATCTTTCTATCTAAATACAAAGTCAATAAGGTGGATGATTATGATGATGATTACTATTATTAGTATTATTATTTTAAAATAAGTTAACAACAGTTCAATTTTAAACCTAAGTATGATAATTAATAATATAAATTAAAAGTAATATTTTCATA
The DNA here is from genome assembly GCA_032402905.1 of Khaya senegalensis. Lineage (NCBI taxonomy): Eukaryota > Viridiplantae > Streptophyta > Magnoliopsida > Sapindales > Meliaceae > Khaya > Khaya senegalensis. The sequence goes on along the minus strand of CP135533.1, from coordinate 7,352,571 downwards.
ATGTTTTACATTAAACTTTGTAAGCAAAACAAACATTAGTTTTCTAAAATAGTGTTTTTCCATTGCACCGAATGTATTGTTTACAATTATATATCAAAATTCTATGATTTCCTTTGTTAGAAATGAATTTTAATTTTACTAATTTTAAAAATATTCGCACAATTTTTTTTTTAAAATTTAATAAGTAATTTTTGATAAAAATAAAAATAACTTGATATATTTAATTTTTAAAATAATTATAATTCATAAAATATTATTGAAATTAGAAAGAAAATTGAAGAGAGATTACTTTATTGAAGAAGCAATAAATGTTTTTGTTTAACAACTAACCCTTAAGTTAATTCTTCGTTAGAAATTATGGTGCTTTTGTTGTGATTTAAAAGCAAAGCTAAAATAATGTTATTTGATAATATTAGAGTCTGTTTACCTTTTTACATATTATTAAAAAAAAGTCAAAATATAAAACTTAAAAATTATTACAATTAACATTTAAAAAAGTTAAAATATTAATATAAAATTTAAATGTGAATTATATGGAATGCATTACATACAATCTCGTGTCACATATACGGGAAAAAAAAAAAAAAAACGTTGGCTGGGAATCATTTTTTAGCCTGGGAAAATTGTAGCAGCCGTTGGTATTCGAAGAGTCTTCTAAGTCGACTTGTATGACTTTCCAAAGTTAAATTACATGAAGGAAAAAAAAAAAAAAAAAAAATTCATGAACAATCTATAATTATGAGCTGGATGGATGGTGAGCTGTCTCTTATCACTTTAATGGGCCCTGGTTGTCACTTGAGAAAGTGCATAACGGCACTCATTATTAAATTTATTTAATACATAACAATTACATTTAGAATCTCTTTATAATAATATTTTATATAAAAATAATATTTTATTTAATTATAAAAAACTTTAATTATAATTTACATAAATTATAAATAAAAATAAATTTTATATTATAATAAATTATAAATTTTTTAAGTCTCTTCTTACAAAATTTGACTTTATATAATAATAATTATTTATATATTCTAAAAAATTTATGCTATGTTATGTTAAGAATTTTTTTTTTTAAAAATTACTTGAAATGATAATTTATTCTTTATAATTAATTATCACATCTTTAAATTTGTGAGTATGTAAAAACTCACTATATGAATAATTTTTTGTTGAAGTTAAAATATTTCAAACTTATTATGTTTAGAATTTTTTGACACAAAATTTTTTGTACTTTTGTACTATCATTCTTAGAATTATCTTCTTCTTCTTCTTTTTTTTTAATCAAATTACAACTATAATTTTTTCTTCAATTAAAATATATATAATTTATTATTCATTTGAATGATTGAGGAAGATATTAATATCCATTTAATTAGTGTAGTGAAATTGTTAGAATCTAATCATTTAGTTTTATAATAATTTTAATTCTTTTCTTTCACTTTATTTATAACTTTTAATTTATTGACATTATGAATTCTAATTTTGCAATGCTCAAAATAATTAGTAATTGTTGTGGCTTTTCATCAATTGTCCATACAAAAATTATATTTAAAATTCTATTAATAATTCTTATATTTATTGGTATTAATATAAAATTTTCTATCTATTTCAAAAATAGGTTATTAAAAATGATAATAATTTTTAAAATTTTTAATAATTTTTGTATAATATGACTAAATTTTAAAAGTGTTATTTGTTGATAGGAACAAAAATAAAATTTTTATAAATAATATAAAAATTAATTCAATATCTTTTATGTTACTTGTAGGAATGATTACATTAAAATAATAATTTTTATAATTATTTATAATAATAAAAAATATAATTTATAATATTTTTATAATAATAAAAATAATTTGCTCTCAATATTATAAATACAGGAACTTTTGCTGTATGCATATTCACTCAAATGCTTCTTGACAATAAGGAAACTAATATCCAGTTGCTATTTGCTCATTGACTAAATCATACAATTTAGTCATTCAAACATGACTTTGATTCATATGCATCAAAATTAGATGAACACCCTTTATTTATTCATATATTTAGATGATAAGATTGATGATCGCCAAAACCATCCATGGAACTGCAGCTTCAGCAACACTGACTAAAAAGATCATGATCAGCACCAAAACGATACAGATTTTCTTAACAGCAATATGTTGGCTGCTAAAATCGGCAGAGTCGGACCCACAAATCGAGCTGATAAACAAGGGATGCAGCCAATACAATGTTACTGACTTTTCTGAATTCAACAGTAATCTAAACGCCACCCTCACAGAACTCAGAGAGCAGATAAACGGAGAAGGAAAACACTTTGCGACGGCACAGCAGCCGAGTGGCTCGAGCCCATTCTACAGCATGGTGCAGTGCCGGAAATATTTGTCGTCGGCTGATTGTCTAGCTTGTTTCACCGCCGCTGCGTCTCTGATACGCAGCTGCTCTGCTGCCAATGGTGCCCGCGTCGTCTATTTAGGTTGCTTTCTGAGGTAATCTCACTCATGACAGGTAGTTTTGTTGTTGCAATTTTACAGGGCCAGAATTTTATTTTATTTTATATTTATTTACTTTTAACCGTCGTTGTTATAAACCATTAAATTGGGAGTAGCCAGGACACCTGAACACTTAAATTTCCTCCATTGATTTTATAAATACCTCGAGTTTTGCGTTATGTTGAATGAGCTCAGCAATTTGATAGATGGTATAATTAACGGATGAGGAATATTTGCAACACTTATTTTTTAGAATATTTAATTTTATCAAAGTATTTGACAAATATCATGTTTAATGATCAGCGGTACATATTTGAAATAGATATTATGAACCTCTTTCTCTGTTTATTATATCGATTTAATTTTTATTTTTCCTTCCAGTTAAATAGAAACCCAGATTTGCGTTCGTTGATCCCATGCAATTCAATCGTCAAAATCTAAAGAAAATTGGTATAAACCTATATAGAAAAATTAGCAACAATTTTAGAGCAGGATAGTAACTTTGGAAGTTTTGATTTGGTTAAGGTACGAGAGCAGCAGTTTCTATGATCAAAGCACGCAAGAAGGACGCTTTGGGTTTTGTGGAAATCGAACTGCATTACAAGGTAGTACTTTTGAAACAGCGGCGCAAAAACTTCTACAAGATCTTCGAGTAGCTACACCTAAGATAAATGGCTTCTTTGCTGCCAGTACCGAGAATATTGGCAATGCCAATGCTGATGGCAATAGTACAGCAGTTGTATATGGAATTGCAGAATGTGTGGAAACAATTAGCGAAGATGGTTGCCAAAGTTGCTTGTCATTGGCATTTGATAACATTCAGAGATGTCTTTCTTATGCTTATGGTTGGGCAGTTGATGTCGGCTGTTTCTTAAGGTACTCCGACACTCCATTCTTTCCCCAGAACCAAACTACCGATATTTCGCCCTTCTTGAAGACCGGTAAAGGCCTCCTTTCTCTACAATTTTATAGAATTAATTGTCTACTTCAATAACATTTCATTTAGGAACTGTTTTTAAATCTCTAATGGATGTTGTCATGTCGTAGTTCTACATGAATTCTTAGTTTTGATAATTCTCTTTCTCTTTCTCTTTCTCTCTCTCTCTATATATATAGGAGGTAATCGGAGCAAGAAGAAAGCTATTATTGGAGGAGTTGTAGCAGCTGGAGGAATAAGTTTAATACTTTTTGCCTTGTTTGTTTGGTTCATATTATCACGGAAAAGGAAGACTATTCGAAGAGGTATGTATTCTCTCTGTTCGATCATCGTCACCAGAATAATATGATATATATTTGCAAACAAATTTCTGGAATAGTGTTACTATTAGTCTCAAGTCCTTTATTATCTGCTACAATTTGATTACATAATAATAACAAACAAAAATAAATGTAGTTTCAGTTTAAGGCGTGGAGAGATTAGTGTGGGTTCGTGTATTAATTATTTATTTTATATGTTATTAATCTTCTTTAAGTTTAATATAATTTTTGTTATATTTCTTTTTAACTCATTTTATCGCAGGAAATATATCCGAGGCAACTGAGTTGCAAGGTCCAGTCAACTACAGACACAAAGATTTGGTTTCTGCAACGAGAAATTTTAGTGAAGAAAATAAGCTAGGAGAGGGAGGTTTTGGTGATATATATAAGGTGAATAAGAAGTGCTATGTTTACTTCTTTAAAAATCAAGAGCACAGTAACAAGATTTTCTTTTTTGATTCTTTAATTTTATCATCTGCAAAAGCCCAGACCTTATTAGACATTAAGTTTGATTGCAGTGGCAATATTTGTTATCTGTTTGTTTTGACAAACAAATTAGTGATCATTTCTTCTTTCCTATTTTTCTACTGTCACTGAACAGGGCACTCTAAATAATGGAAAAATAGTTGCAGTGAAGAAACTGGCCATAGGCCTATCTCGCAGGGCTATATCCGATTTCGAAAATGAAGTCAGGCTTATAAGTAATGTTCATCATCGTAATCTCATTCGACTTCTCGGATGTAGCAGCAAAGGACCTGAACTTCTTCTTGTCTACGAGTATATGGCAAACAGCAGCCTTGACAAATTCCTGTTCGGTAACTAATTATTCTTCATCCTTAATTGAATACTTTTTCTATTTTACAAGATTTCCTTGGCATTTCAAAGTTTACAGAATGAAGTCTGAATATAACTGATCAATTTTCTGGTGCCCAAATATTCTGGTCTTGCAATTTCATCTTGCAAAACAAATTAAATAGGTGAAAAACGAGGCTCCCTAAACTGGAAACAGCGATTTGACATAATCTTGGGAACAGCAAGGGGGCTTGCCTATTTGCATGAGGATTTTCATGTATGCATCATACATCGAGATATAAAACCTAGCAATATTCTCCTTGATGAGGATTTTCAGCCAAAGATAGCAGATTTTGGTTTGGCAAGGCTTTTACCTGAGAGTCAAAGTCATCTCAGCACCAAGTTTGCTGGAACGTTGTATGTTAATTAACTGATTCAATAATCCAATTAATGCTTTTAATTAAGAATATATATCTTAATAAAGATAATACTCTCCTCATGCATGCTTCAATTCAGGGGGTACACAGCACCTGAGTATGCAATTCATGGACAATTATCAGAGAAGGCCGATACCTACAGTTATGGAGTTCTTGTACTTGAAATAATAAGTGGCAAAAGGAGTAGTGAAACCAAGGATGATGACGAATATCTCCTCAAACGGGTAAGTTAATTAACTTTTGTCTATAAAATACATAACTTTTATTAGTATATGCATGAACCTTACTTGATCAGTTCATACGATGTTGTATTCTATGAATTAGGCATGGAAACTGTACGAGAGTGGGATGCAATTGGAATTAATGGATGAGAACTTGGACCCAGATGAATATACACAGGAAGAAGCAAAAAAAGTTGTAGAAATTGCTTTGATGTGCACTCAGTCAGCAGCTACTTCAAGGCCTACAATGTCAGAAGTAGTTGTTTTGCTTAAAAGCAAAGACTCTTTATTCTCAGAGAATAAACCATTGTTAAGGCCTACCTTTGTTGATCCCATTATTAATAGAAGAGTTCGTGAGGACACATCTACATCTACGGGGTCTTCTACATCTAATGCTACGGCCTCCATCTCACAACTCTCAGGTCGATAACACTTAATTATTTTGCCAGGTTGATCTATATGTAAGTATTGTTCTGAGAATATATCTGCTAGGATAATAATGAACACGTAGATTTTACTTTAGGTTTGATTTGTCGTTTGCATGAGAGCATAAATTGCAAATTGTCATATATGCTTTAGAGTTATAGTTAGTGTGTACAATTAGTTGACATGAGACAGCTACGAGATTTTTCAAGTTGCATACTGTTGTATATGCTTGCTTTTAGTTAGTTTATACATACTGTATTGACAAACCAATGCTAATTGCAGTTGCTAACTTGTGCTAGTACAACAGTTAAATTGTTTAAGGTTGGTTGATTTTATCATAGTAATGAATACAGCAAATTGAACTATTAGCTTCGCAACATAACATGAACATATTAAATTACGGTCGTTGGTCGGAGGAAGATCCCAATACAAACACAAACATCTCAATTCACAATACAAAAGCACGTTGTGTATTATACCTCTCCTTTTCTTTATTTGCTATTCAGTGTTCTCTCTTCTCAATTCAAGGGCCCTTAATATAACAACGTGCTTTTGTATATACGTACTCACGTAAGATGTTTGTATAACAGAAGCACGTACTCACGTAGACCTCCATTCAAGGGCCCTTAATATAACAACTTCAATATTCACACTGCCAAATGCATTGTGTAACTCATGAACAAAAACTCCCGTAAGAGACATTGTTATTTAACCATATATCTCAATTGCCAACATTTGCAAGATTCTCCTTAAATATAATTCATTCTTGACCCATATTTAATTTTGTTACGTCAATCCAAGCTCACATATCCCTCTAGTAAAAGCTTACTTGATTTTTCATGCATTTGCAATTATAATTATCTTTATAAAAGATGTTATATAATTTAACGAACCAGTGACTACATAAGTTGGATGTAAGAAAAAATAAATTTTTCCACAATACTTTAATATCTTTTAGCTTTTAGATCAACTACCTTTTTAGGCACGTTTAATAATATGAGAATTATGGTAGTCATGATAGTATATTAAAACAACTAAAATTAATTTATTACTACATGATATTGGTAATGATAACAAAAAAAAAAAAAAAAAAAAAACTATTAAGATCTAAATTCAACCTCATTCAACTTACACAATGAGAAAGTATAAATTTATTTTCTCATTTTTTTATTGGTCACATAAAATACGCGATTTGAGTCATATGTTACAATGGTTTCTCTTTAACAAGAATGTATATGTCTAATGTGAATCACCATATAGATATTAGTTTAGTGGTTATTTCAACATCTAACTTGAGTCCTTAAATGTCTGTTTTCTCAACAAGAAGTCAAAATTTGACATTTGGCTTTAATTAGATAATGGAGAACGTCAAGGGCAGTCCAAGAACTCATTTGTAAAGACCTTTTATTAAGTAAGTTGAGGTGACGCATTATATAAATTTGTGCATTATTTTAGCTTGTTATCATAACAATTGAGGTCATAACTTGTGTAAGTGAGATGGTTTAGACTTTGACGATGTATCCTCATTTTTTTATGCGTATTATTGCATCAGTTCCATGTATTAATACAAACCAAATAACGATGTATATGATATATGAAAAACATGATAATGCATAAAATATTTAATGTTGACGTTATAATGTTTAAAATATCACGACTTATGTAGTCTTAAAATTGAGCAAGAGCTCGATCATCTATAAAAAAGAGAGAGGTCATAAAGATGCTTGTACTTAGACTTTTGCACAAGCAAATATATGTGACATAATTTTAAAAAGTCATGTATACCACGTGACATCAACACCTTCACAATTGTTAAAGAAATTAGCTAAGTGTTAGTCAAACAAAAAGGTTTAATATGAAAACCCAAAATTCTATTAAAAAAGTAAGTTGAATTAGTTTACTTAGGCAAGATTTCTCTACAACCCAACATGGATGGAGCAAATCAAGAACTACATACAAACAAAAACTATCCCTTAAGACATTGAAGAAGCTCAAAAGGAGTAATATTGGATAATGAGATACTCAGTGGTAGACAACCAACTTAAGTAAAGAGGTTCCCCATGTTTTTATTTAGTTGTCTTACGTCTAAAGATGATAATTATTTTTGAAGTAAATCTATGAAGACATACAGGGGAATCAATTAGACGCTTGACCTCTTGTGTACAAGGCAATGAAGTAATTTCATTTTCGGCCAATTATGCATGAGGATGAGAAAAAGTTGGCTCAACTGAGAAAAATTTGTGGTTGTCTCCAAAATGCCACTAGAGAACTTGACTCCACTCTTAGCCCCTCACCTTTTTGCCCAGTAGGGGTCTAGACATCACAGACCCTTTTCTTCTAAAAAAAAGGCAAGTTAAATTTTTTTATTGTTGCCATTAACTATTTTATTAAGTGGGCTAAGCCACTTGTTACCATCATAGAGAAGAAAACAACTGAGTTATTTAAAAAGAACACCTTATGTTGATTTAGAACTCCACATATAATGGTCACAGACAATAGAAAATAATTCGACAATTATAACTTGTAAGGATTTTGTAAATGTCTCAATATTAACAATTAATAACAATTAATATTCTTTGTCGGTTAAATCTCAAGCAAATGGTTAGGTTGAGGTTGTTAATAAAGTTACAAAGTAAGATTGGAAGTAGCTAAAAGATTATGACCTGAGGAACTTTCTTATGTTTCTTTGGTCATACTGAACTACCTTGAAGACTAATATAGAGAAACACCATTTTTCCTAGTAAAAGTATGATTGCCTACTTGAGAATTGAACTTGTTGGGAGAAAAATAAGATCGAATTATGATCAATATGGCTATGTACCAACATAAGGTCACTCAATTTACAATGTTAAGATTAAAATTAGATATTTTCAATAAGGAGACCTTGTCCTCAAAAAGGACAAGTAAAGCATAAAATACCTTTAATATATGACTTTTAGACATGAGAATGGACATACATTGTGAGCAAAGTAATTTAAGCTTGGACTTATGTTTTATCTACTTTAAGTGGCCGCTTATGTCAAGTACATAAAAAAGAATGCTACCATTAAAGGCAACCGCTATATAGTACTCATATAAACTTGTGCAAATAAAAACATTTATTGCATAAATAAATAAGCCATATCATATATTGGATGATAATAAAGCCAAAATATATCTTTCATTGATAAATAATTTTAAATTTCCATCAATCTTAGGGTTTTCTCTACTACTGCCCTTAGTATGTCCATGGGTATTATCTTTATTCTGGTTATTAACATTATCAAAAGAGTCATTTTTGGTGTACCTGCACTTAAGTAAAATAAAAGTAGTAAGATAACTGAAAGCACAAGATTGCTCTGAAAGCCTTCAAATGTAGCAAAGATGTAAACTATGTTGGTGTTTCCTTGAGTTCAATAAGTGTCGTCTTTACTACCATCCTTGTTACTTAGCATGACATCATTGAAATCAAAGATGTAACAGGTCTTAGGTACCTTTGTTTTTCACAAATCGTCTTCTTTAGTAGGTTCACACAACCCTTTATGGAAATCATCTAGGATTTCTACTATAACATTTATAATATGGATGTTCATGAAGTTTCTTTTCCATTTTTTTTCATAGTACTATCTTTTGGATTACCCCTGATGTCGCAGTCTTCTTACATTGACATGGATACCATTGTATTTGGTAAACCATATGTGTACGATGGTTAAAGTCTGCTTACCTTAGGCTTTTCGTAGGATACATATATCTTTAATAGGGTTATGTGCACTAACTTGTATCCACCAACCATCACTCTAGTATTTCCATTCCAAGGTCAATTTTCTTTACGCCCTTTTCTAAGTCCTTTTTATAAATCTTATGACTTATATTTGTTGCATCATTATTTAATCATTCTTGGTTAGATATTAATCCTTCGGTTTACCATTCTTTTACACCATTATCTGAATTCTTCGTGCTATTAGTTTTGTTGTACTTATTCCTAACTCACATCTTATGTGTCTGGGTCTTTTTATCAACTTGAGGATATTAAACTTGAGTAGAGCTTAGTTAGCATCTAACACTAAGCTTGCACTTATTGTCTTATCATTTAATAAGACTTTTACAATGCCTTTTTCCATTCCATCTTTTTCTATCGCTCATTTTTTTTTCCATATCTAAGGTTACTTTGGACTCTTTGATAACCTTTATGGCTACCATAATGACCGAGCTATATTGGATTGTTCAGCTTTAGCTTGAGATTATTGCATAGTAGAGTACACTTGAGGCTACTATTCATGTTGTTCAATTTTAAAAGAGCAAGATTTCATACCTTAATGTTTGAGTAGTGATAACTTAGTGGTGAGATCCTAAATTAAGTTAGAGTTTAATGAGGATGACAACATCGATTTCATCACTTCTCTTACTTTTACGGTTGGTCTTTCTTATTATACTTTTATTGTTGCTTTGGCTCTAGCTACTTCTTTTGCTATTAAAGGTTTGAATACTGTAAGAGATTTTAGACTTAAATTTAAATGGTTAGTGTTTTCTTACCTTTTTTTCTTTTATAACAAAGAGAGAGTATTGTAGCAAGATAGTTAGGCCTATGCTATCCAATATTTACCTTACCTTGGCCTAATTTTTGTTGAATTTTACCCTTATATTTTTCTATACATTAAAGTTTATAGGAGCCATGAGTGGTATCTTGATGAAAATGAAAAAGCATTTTCTTTTGATTTTTCTTGTTTTCCTTTTTGATTGTAACCATTGTTTTTGTGGTAAACTCTGTATCCTTTTTATTTTATGTTATATTTATTTCTTATACTTATTCTTTATTATTATGTTAAAATATTTTTTATTTAGCTAAGGTAAAAAGTGAAGCTATCGGTTTTGGAATAAAATAAGGTTAAAAACTCTTAAATTGGACTTTAATATTTATATTTATTAATTGTATTTTATTTTATTTTTATCAATTAATTTAGATAGAGATGTTTAAAAGGGGCCGAGTTAGGCATGATCTAGCCTGACTTATTTATAATCGTGGCTTTGCCTTGGCACGACGCATTGATGGGCTAGGTTGGGCCTGAAAATTGAAGCCCTTCAAATGCTTGAACCATGTTTGAGCCAATGAGGGCCTAGGCTAGGCATAAGCCCTTTAAGGGCTTGAGCTAAGCCCAAGCTCGAGAGGTCCCAAGTTAAACCTAGACCTCTCAGTCCAACTAAACATTAATTTTTTTTATAATTTTTTATTCATTATTTTAATATATATATATATACACGTTACTTTCCTTTATATATTATTTCATTCATTTTATCAATTTTAAATTTTTAACATGCCAACCTTATAGATGTTTTCAATTATACATACAAAGATCATCAAAGCATGTAGGTAATGTAAATATAACATAAGTGCATTTTGATATTTTGTATTTGTTGTTATAAAAATAAATAAATAAAATATAATAGCAATACTAATACTACTAATTTCAAATAATAATTATAAATTTTATCATTTAAATATTATAACATTAATTAAAGAAATACCAAGAGTGATGAGTGTATTAAAAGAAAAAAAAATCATTATATAATTGACAAATAAAAAATATATTAACATCACTTAGAACAAAAAAAAAAGAAATAAAAATAAATGCATAATATTTATATATCAAATAATTTTAGTTTATTTATTTTAAATTAATTTAACATTCAAATTACAACATTAAATAAGTTAATTTTAAACTAAATGAATGAACTTGTATCATTGCAGTTATAATACATCCTAATTAGGTTGGCACTTATTAAACTATCTATCATTTGCATTTTGCTCATTTTTTTATTTTACAATAAAATTACAAATATTAAAAATCTAAAATTATAAATGTTACAAACTAATTTTCGTCAATAGAACAATTCCTCATTTCCAAAATCATCATTATCTTGGTCATTATTCTAGACTTGATCTTGAATTTTTAGTTTTACGCCCTCCTGATCTTTCAAGTATATTAAGCAATCCAAAACTTTTGGTGATAATCTTGATCTGCATTCGTCCAATACCCTGTTTTTTACACTAAAACTAGATTTTGATGCTATTGAAAACATTGGAGGAATTAGTTGATAACGAGTCATGATAGATAGCATAGGGAATACTCTTTCATTTGCTTTCCACTATTGCAAAACATTAAAATTTCTTTTTCGATTTATACTAAACATCAAATTCTATGTAGTGAAAATATATTTTCCTAATTCATTAAGACCACTAAAAACAAGAGAAGAGAAAGCATAAAGAATTTTTGTGCTTGCTAAATGCTGTATGAGAAAACATAAACAATTAAAATTTTTCCAATAAAAATAATGTCTTTTGAATGATGCTGAATTCACAATATTGTATAACTTTAAAGTGTTTTCTATGATAATCAATTAATAATTTCATATATTTAGTATGTCTATTGCATTTGGGTTGGTTGATATTTGTGCTTTTTCTGTTTTAGTTTGTATGAGTTAAATATTGTTTTTGCAACTTCATGACCATTTGTTTATAACTGTCCTTAGTTCAAATTGAATTTAACTTTGTATTGTAAACTAATGAAGACTATAATATGGACAACTAGTAAGAAGATAGATAACAACTTGTGCAAACTTTTGCAACTCTTTCCTTTTTTGTTTTCTTTATTATTCTTTTTTCCTCTTTTTTATTTTGTATCCAGATGTAGTAAGTTAAATTCACCATTTGCTTTGTAGATATCTATACACCATTGTCAAAATTGTGTGATTTAGTTCAAATTGTGGCATTTGTAAATCACTTATATCAAATGTTTCATTAATTCTATATTGTGGCATGACAAAGGTAAAAGTTTATTATTATGGATTTATGTTGTGCATTGTTATAGCAAACTTAAATGCTAACAATGTCAGCCAATACCTATAAGCCATTTTCACATTCAATTCTATCGCGGCAAGTTAGTGTAAGACAAAATTTAGGTGCCAACAGTACTATCTGACAACTTTAAGCCATTAAATATGGCATGAACTTAAAAAAGAAATAGAAATAAAGGTATTAAAAGAAAAAATTTAGTTGACAAAGTTTCACCAAATGACTAACTTAAAAATTTAGTTTTAGTTTAGCAATTATTAGTTATTACATAAAAATTAAAATATTAATATTTTCCTATCATAGACCATGACATATATGAAGTATGAATTAAATGGCTATAATTTCTTAAATTTGATTTTTTTGAAAATTTCAATTTTATGATGATCAATGATCATACTTATAACTAAAACTATATCAACATTCAACATTTCAATACCAACCAGACAACCACAACAATCTAAACATCAAACTCATTGTCGAAGCATTTAAATATTAGTTAAATTCTACTACTATAAAAAGATCAATGCAAACAAATCACACGAAAGTCAAATTTCTAGCATTGAACAAATATTAACAAGACAATAACATTAATGAAAATTTATAGAAATGATTATACTGCTTCACTAAATCTACCAAATAATAATGAACTAATGATGACAAAAAACAAACAAAACCCACTTGAGATATGAGCAAGAAGTAGTCAAGGAATCAATTAAGAGAGTAAGAAACATAGGGAAACAAGAGCTAGACTGACGAACTTGTGAAGTAGCTCAAAATTTTTACTAATTTCACAGAGACAGAAAAATGGTAAAAAGAGTAGTTAAAACCTTATCAATACTTCTAGATCTTGGAGAAATTAGGGTTTCTTACTTGCAATCGATAGAATTAATTTAAGAAAAATTAAAGAAAGTAAAGACTAGAGAAAGTGGAAGAAAATCAAATTAGGACAAAAATCAAAATAGGAAAAAAAATCAAAATGTGCATACATATTAAGGAAAGCATTCTCTTTATTCTATATTTTTTATCATTTTTTTTAGCCGTTCTACAATTTCTACTTTTAAGCTTTTTTGCTAAACCTTTAAAGTTCAAGCTTCGATAATTCAATTTATCTTGTAATGCATCTTGCTTTGTTGTCATATCTTTCGGCTGTTCGACAAGAACTACAAATAAAACAATTCGAACTTAGTTTAGGTTGTTTCCATTAGAAGTAGAACAAGAGAGAGATGGGGGGTAAGCTGTAAACATAGAGACAGAGTTAAAAAAGACCAAGAGAACGACAGTTACAAGAGAAAATAAAGCTTTAGTGTTTATATTTCAGATTAGAGTTTTAAATTGAGGAAAAGAAAAACGAAGAATTATTGCTTATATTTTTATATTTGCAAGTTTATATAGTTATTGTCTATATATAGTAAAGACTCTTTCAAAATATTCACAACCTTATAATTATTCATCTAAATCCTAAATCACGAACCCTAGTTAGGGGGCGTGACAGAATAAGCCTTTCGAACCCTGAAATAGTGCATGTGAAGTTTGCCCTCATTCCAATACTCTAAATTTAATCTCATACTATAACACAAAACAAAATATAATTGCTTATAAATAGATATATACCTAAATATTTGACATTCTATTTGGTTTCCTTTAACTACTATAGTTAGAAGTTTGTAGAATCTTAAAACCTTCATAGTAATTATTATATCACATCTTAGACATTACAAAATCTCAAATCTCAAGTTTCATTATTATCTTAATGTCTATATAATTAATCTAAACATATTCTTAGAATTTACAGAATCTCAAAACTCAACTTACATATCACTTAAAGTCTACAGAATTTTAAATTTTTACTCTGATACTACAAATATAATATCTCAAATTCAACAAGTATTGTATATGTTGAACTAGGGTGCCCAACTCCATAAGCATAAGTTAAACTTTATAATAACAATTTTCTACTAAAATACTTCATTTATAAAAATGTTATTAATCCAAAGTTTAAATATGCTCAAACATCATAATTCAATCGAACTAAAATAAAAATTCTAAAATAACCTCTATGATACAAATTTAAAAATGCAATAAATGTATTATAAAATTTATTCATTATCTATAAATAAACAAATAAAATATCTAATACTATTCATCAAATTAAGACATCATACTTACTAATTTAAGAAACTTATTCTATAAAAAGTAAATGGTGATGGGTAAACGGTCAACTTGATAAATAATATCATCCATAAAATATACATGAGTTTTTCTTTTATTATTAAAAAAAATGCATAAAAAAAATTTCAAGCTCTTTAATTTAAATATCATGCAAAAATATAATTTTAAGTAATTTTTTAAAATAACCAGAATTTTAATATTCGTAAACCTTTATAAAAGAACATGATTAAATCATATTTTATAAAATATAAAAGGGGAAGCATATAAAATCTTTATTATAGAAAATATATTTTGATTTCTCATATCACATAGTATCACCTATACCTCAGGTGATAGACCAATAATACAATCACAATTGCATGCACTTAGAATAGGATACCATTTAATCTAAATAGATGATATATCGATTGTGGTTAAATAGAATTAGAATCAAAATTAGGGGTGTACAACGACTTCGAGTAGAACCAGAATCGCCAAGAACTAATTCTAAAAAAATTAGTTTTAAATTGAAAACAATTTTTGGGATAGTTATGGTTCCGAAAATCAGAACCAAATAGAGTAATCGATTTAATTTTAAAAATTAAAAATTATTTTTTTACTTTATTTTATATTTTAAAAATAGAATAAATACCAATTCATGTTTAATAAATTATTTAATTAATAAAATAATAATATTTAAAAATTTTCATTAAAATTATAAAAAATTAATTTTAAATAAATACTTCAAATTTAAACATAGCACGTGATGTTAAATTTATTGCTGAAGTTGTGCAAAAGTAACTCTTACATAAAATATTCTCATATTTAATTAAATAAATAATTTATTGAAAAGAACATTTTTTACCTATTGTACTACATACAAAGAATTAATTAATATATTTGTAATATTTTATTTAACTTAATTTATCATATTATTTATATAATAATTTAATAAAATAATGATATATATATATTTAAAATTGTTAAATAAGTTAACAATTACCATAAATAAATATATATACGATGTAATATTTTTAGATATATAAATACAATATCAAAAAAAAAAAATTCTCTTTTTTGTAATATATAATACTAAGTCAAGTAGTAATAAAATATATTTTAAATAAATTACCATATATCAATTTTTTTATAAATTATTTTTATTGTCTTTTAATCACTCAATTTTTTATTTATATATTTTATTACTTTTATAATTTAATAATATTAATTTAAATTTTTTAAGAATTTTTTTCTAAAGTTAAAAATTATAAAATTAAGATATTTAATAAATAGGGTACTTTGTTTTTGTACTAAAATCAAATAGAATTAAAAAATAGAATATCCTGTTAAATAAGGTTATTTTCGATTTCACGTAAAATTAGAATCAATTTTGTATAGCCCTAATCAGAATACTACAAACCAATGAGCCAAAATATTTCATTTCATTATCAATTAAAAATCATATAATAATATAATGGCTTGCATTGATTTATTTATAAAGCATTTAACATATTTTATAATTAAACATTGACTTTTACAAAGTAATTAATAAAACATTTGAAAATATTCAAGTTGTATAAATTCATAATGTAAATTTGTATATTAAATAATCAAATATTTTTCAAACATTTTGAGTAAAACAAGTTATGATATAGAATATTTTCATAATATAACTATCTATTATATTATGAATGGAATTATTTACCTGTAACACTCCCTTCCTTTCATTTATATTCATGTGGCATATAGTACATTGAAATTATCGAAAAGACAAAAATCAACGCTTTCTCATAGTGAAGCGAAGTTTTCATTTATTCAAAAGAGTTTATAGAAAATAACCACATAAATAGTAACAACTAAAATAGTATTAATTTTTTTTTCTAAAGAATTGTTACGCATTTTAATGAAATTAATACTTCAGAGTACACAGAAAGGAAATTACATAACAATGGCCTAAACCTTAGATATACTATGCCCTGTCCGAAAATCTTTGCCTCAATTGCACTTTTTGGAACCGCAACCGCTATATCGTATTCACTTGAAAATAATAATCCCACAAAAGGGTGAGCACACCACATGGCTCAGTAAGATAATACAATACTTAAATAAAGGAAGGAGCATGTTACCTGAATCTTTACTTATTTTGGCCATTCACTCAATTCCACACACACAGATAAATGCATGTCCACAAAACAATGTACATGTATCAACAAGCATATGCTTAATAATATACACAAGTCACCATATCATATCCTCTAGAACTGTAAGCATTATATCATCTATGAATTCTATATAAATATCTCAATCAGAGTAACACTCCTCATGATATACCATACACAGATAATACAACCTCAAACAATATATTTTCTAAATGAATCACTTTATCACCTGTGTCCGTTTAAATTCTATTTCTATTATTAACAACGAACACCTACATGACCATATAAAATTCATATATAGTTATTCGTATAGATAACAACTAATATCGCGGCCCCATACAGGGGAACTGTTTAGAAGCCGGTATAACCACACAATATCAATCACACACTCGGCCTGAAATAACCAAAATATCCTAGGCACACAGTCAATACCCACATAGGATACAAATATTTCAAACACTTAATTATAGATACAACCGAGGGTATTAGTAAAAACGCTAACACTATTTCTGTATGCCATTTCCACTCTCGAAAGGTTAGTCATAGAAATTTTATTGCGTTTACAAGTGATCGATTATACTTAGAAACATCATGGATCATGGTTGTTACTCTAGGCCACTAGGCCATTTGGAGGACAGCTGTGGGTTCCGCCTACCCCTCAGGGTACCACAGTCTTAACGTCACACCTCCATTAGAAATTGGCTTACAAACCCAGCTGAGTGAGATGGAATATACATATTCGATCCACATATCACAATTATCTCAATACTGGTTCATTACCAGTCTATGTTATCATACATTCATATTATCTCCTTATTTTCACTGAATCAAAACAACTGAACAGTTGTACCATAATAACAAATACACGTCTTTCATTCTTTATCCCATACTAGGGATTCTTTCACCTACATTAAACTTTGACTATACTATTCTAAGGACACATCAATCTAATCCTAGTTGTTCACTAAAGTATACCGACAATAACAATGTAAACTCATAACATAGTTCTTGCACCATCATATTCTTATCGTATTCTCAACCATACGACTAAACGTGTAAACTAATATGTCGAATAACCTGTAATACATACAATGCGCATTTTTCATAATATTCTCAAGTTTCTCACATGATCTTTAATCTTATTATGAATTCACACATATTCCTTTCATTTCACCAACCTATCGATGAGCTAAACAGGATTCTATATACTACAAGTGAGGTAGCCTATTTATTGCCTCACCCATCATCTTATTTAAATACTAATTCTCCCTTTTTCAAACTGATGCTAGCTCTCCGTTTCTACAAGCTTAAGTTCTCTATCAAAGAATTGACACTTGCCAAGGTGTGATTAGACTTCCGCCATTTTCGCAATTCACAATCATAACAATAATCTGTTTGTGACTGCAACCAAAGGTAATCCTAGACCCTCCGCTACATATGAAAACCAGAATACAAAGGGAGGTTATGAATGGCTGTATGAGTAGTATTTCATATAAGCTGCCCTACCTGCACAAGAAAACCAGGACAGTCCCCATACCAAATAAAACACAACGTGTTACTGCCTCATCGCTATTCATACAAATACAAGTAACACTTAGCAGATAGAAGTATTCTACCATATAGTTTGAATCTAGTAGACACAAGAATTCATTTCCTTATAGATCGGTTATAATTAAGTAAATTATGAATCATGGTCATGATATCCATCGTACACTTCAATATATGCATACAATGGTCACTTGCCCACACCGGGTTCCTTAAAACAACAGTATAATTAGTTCTGTCATAGGTTGCACGTACTTAAGGACGCTATGGAAAACAGCTGCTACCAACCATGGGTTCAACATACCCCGCGAGCACCATGATTTTTATTATCATTTCTCAATTGCTGTGGGTTCAACATACCTTAAAGGCACCACAGTCTTATTATCAGTCCGGAGCTGCTGTGGGTTCAACATACCTCGAAGGGCGCCACAGTCTTATTATCAATTCGGAGCTGCTGTGGGTTCAACATACCTTGAAGGGCACCACAATCTTACTATAATGATATTGCTCCATCTTGAGCGGATTTACTAGGGTAATGGAAAAACTACCGATCCATAATTATCCCAATTATACCAGTTATCCACACAGATTTATCCATAGTCGGTTCAGTCACGACAACATGACCATTTTGCCTACATTACTCAAGCAGCACGTTAATAATTTCATGATAGGTAATATAATTACCTATGAAACACATTTATTAGTCCTTATATTCTAAAAATGACTTTACATGCATGGATTTATCGTAAGGCTAGCAGTATTAAGTCATGAAAATATATTCCACTCTGGCATATAAATACACCATACAACAATCAAGATAAAACACAGAAATATATATTACAATCCAAACACATGGATACATTATATCACTATTAATACAAATACACAGATACATATTTTAATCGGTTATTATATATTGCGTCATTACACGCAATCCCAACATATTATCACAAGTCAAAATATACTCATTACCTTACTACGGCATAATAATTATAACATACTAACGTATACACACATGTTCATTCAGATAGCATTACAAAACATCATGTGCAACATCTACTCAATCATTCAATCATAAGGGCATAATTACGTATGTATCTACAAGCGTACCTGCCATATAAATATATAAATACAAACATGGGACATATAATGCTGTATAGGTATTCTAGAATACCTAATGTAGCACTGCAGGTCGACGGTAATGATTTTACGCTTATATCTATATATATATATATTTAACACACGAATATTAACACTTCTAATTGCACAATCATGCCCATTCCCCGTCAATGAGACTTTTCTACAATTTAACTCATTATTATGATGTATATTCATGCAATTATAAATATTATAAATATTAAAACTTATTTTTTCACAATTTAAATATTATATTATCTTATCTCCGGGCTCCCAGTGCCTATACAAATGATGAAAAACTGTCCTGGAGAGGGTATACGCATTCGAAATACTCCTCCGTACGCTACGGATTTTTTCTCGAAAAACGTGTAAGTTACTGTTTACGAGTACTAGTCACTGACACTATTCAACCCACGAAATTTCAGTTTTCGTTTCACGAACGGAACATACCATCGCGATCCTTGCGATGTCGGGATGCTGTCCATGGTGTCCATATGCCACAAAACACAAATTAAAGCCTTCAAAATCACTAATCATCCTAAAATTTCAGATTTTAAGGTACCTACTTTGGTCCCTCAAATCATCATCGAAACTCATTCCAAATTGAGATCTAAATATACCGCGTAGAAGTACGAGTGTCGGAGAGCACACTGATCGGTTTAGATTCCACCGAAGCAGCACTAATCGCCGAAAATCTTGCCGGAAACACCCCTTCCCGATCAGCCTTCCTACGCCGGAATCCGGTGACCAAATGCCGGAACGGGGCACACCACCGTGAAGAGGGCGGCGAGACGGTGCCAGACGCGCCGAAGGTGTCAGTCAACTCGCCGTGGACCACTGTGAATCGCCGGTCAAAGTTCACGTAGGCAAAGCTTCGGGCGGCGCGTGAGGGCGCGTGGCAGCGGTGATCGGGGCGGTGTTGGCGGCGTTGTACTCGCGACGGTCCGGCGGTCCTCTACTCGCCGGTGGTGAGGTGATTCGAGGTCCGTTGACGAAAGTCACTGTTCACAGGAGAGAGAACCGTGGGGAGGAGAGAGAGAAGAGAGAGGAAAGGGAGGAAAAATGTGAAATTGGTTTTTCGGGTTTTCCGACCCCATCTCGCTTATATAGTCGTGCACGCACGACGAAAATTACAGCTTTTCGCTTCTGTCGTCAAATTTCTGATACCGGTAATAAAATACTGTATTTTCTGCTCATACAGTATGTTGTCCCGAATGCTGGTCAACTTTCTCTGTTATCAAAACTCTCAAAAATATTGTATTATGACTCCATGATAGGGTTTTACGAGTATAAAAATTTCAAGATGTTACATTACCTCAAACAAAATTAAAGTTTTTAACTATCTATAATTATCGTTCAAAAGTTTCAAGTTTTTTTTAATAATGAATTATGTTATCAAGAATACTTTAAAAAATACATAGGTAAATTTTTTAAAATTTGATTATGTCTACAATATCTACTTATAAATCCTAAATAAAATTGCTTATAATCTTAAATTTTTAATTTATATTCTATAAATTTGATCAAGTCAAAATTTTATAGATTTCTTAAGTGCACCAAAAAATATTATATATAAAAATTTGATGATATTTTGAATTTAAAAGTATTTTTAAAATAATAATTTTTTTGAAAAATAATAACTTGTCTATATTATTTCAAAAATGCAGATAACTTAATAGAAAATTCATAACTATATAAATACATTTTCAAATATTAGAAAATTTATATATAAACTAGTAAACATATATGCAAACTATTATAAAAGTTTTTATAATTTTTGAAAATCTTTTGATATTTTAAAATAATAAGTATTTTAGAAAACATAAACCTTTTTAAATTGTTTTAGAATTAAGTTTCACTCAATCAAAAATTCATAAATATTAAAGCATATTTCTAAAATTTTTTAAATTAAAACATAAGTAGAGAAAACATATATATAAATCAAAATCTAAAAGTTTGTGATTTTTGAAGGTTGTTTGATACTTTAAAACAAATTTCATTTTACAATCAAATTGCAAAATACATAAAATTCTAAATTTCACATGCTAAATTTAAAGTTTTGTATAAAATCAAATTATTACCTTATTTGAGTAAAACATTATTCTACATTCTCCTCGTTATTTAAGGATTCATATTATAAAAATTTTGATAAACAACCTTGATAGAATTTCTATTAAAACAATTCTGTAGATATTATGTTATGCAAACAATATAAAGTTCTAATTAAAGTAATTCACCATTGTAATAAAATTTAAACAAAGTATGATTTAATACTACTTTACAAACATTAACTCCATTAATTCTATTTGATCTGTACTAAAATAATATAAAAATGAACTTAAATAAAATTAAACAAATGAGACAATAAAAAATAAAAATATAAATCTTTTATTTTAAAAGAAACAAAATCCTTTTAGAACAAAATCCTATCTTATCACTTTTAGCATTTAAAAAAGATATTTATCAATAAATAAATAAATAAACATATCCTTTACTCAAATATTATAGAACCTATCCTAATCATTTTTTAAGTTAAAAGATTTTTTGAATGTAAAAAAGTAATATAATAATCTCCTAACTAATTAGGTGAATGAATATTACATTTCTTTCCTTCTTGGAAAAAAATGTGTCCTTAAAATTTATACATGCCTTGTGCCTCAAAAAGCTAAGAGTACTTCTCCCTCAATTCTACTTCATGCTCCTATATTAATTCTTTTGTTATATGATGCCTTAAGTGTACCTTCACTAATGATATCACACGTTTTCTGAAATCTTGTTCTTTTCGAATGATAATCTCTATAGGTTTTTCCTTATATGACATATTCTCATCAATATGGATTGGTTAATGTAATGCACGTGTAGGGTTTAGTAAATATTCGTATTATCAAGATATGAAACACATTATATAGTCTAAAAAGATCAGGCAACAGAGTTATGTGATTAGCTACATAACTTATCCTTTTTAAGATCTCAAAAGATCCTGCAACCTATGGCTAAGCTTACTTTTCTTTCCAAAGTAAAATATCCCTTTCAATGGTAATACTTTTAAGAACACAAAATTTGCTACTTGGAACTCTAGGTCATGCCTTCAATGATTTGCATAACTCTTTTGTTCACTATTGGCTGTACATAGTTGTTCCTTGATAATTTTAATTTTCTCAGTCATGATTTATACTATCTCTAACACTAATAATTTTCTATTTCTAAGCTCATCCCAACAAATAGGCAATTTACACTTTCTATCATACAAAACTTTATAGGATGCCATGCATATACTTGAGTGAAAATTATAATTATAAGCAAACTCAATTAGTATTAAATACTTCTCCCGAGTACCCCTCAAATCTAAATCACACACTCTTAGCATGTCTTCAAGGGTTTGAATGGTTTATTCTCATTAACTATTTGTTTGGGTATAAAAGGTTATGTTGTAACTCAAATTTGTCCCTAATTTCTTGTGGAGACTTGCCTAAAACTTAAAAGTAAAACGTAGATCTCTGATAGATATAATAAACACTAATACACAGTGTAAGCTCACCACCTCACTTAAAAATAACCTAGCTAACTGCCCCAAGTTATCTATACCCTTAATTATTATAAAATGGGCATACTTATCAAATGATCAAAAATTATCCAAATAGAATCATAACTCATCTTAGAATGAAGTAACCCATTAATAAAAACCATAGTGATGTCTTTTCATTTTCATTTCAGATTAGAAAATGATTATAAGAGTTTTTCTGGTCTTTGATATTTTATCTTTACTTGTTGACACCAACCATTGTAATACAAAGGCAGCAATCTCTTTATTAACATTTCTCCACCAAAAGTTATTCTTCAAATTATGGTACATTGTGATATTAGTGTAACATCTACTTTTACTAAGTATATATTATATAGTTATATATAGAAAATGAATGTGATTTTATAGAGGTAAATGTATAATACAAAAAATAATAGGTTTTTTTAATGATAAGTTATAACTTGGGTAAAACAGATTAAAAAAAGGGTTAAATTAGATATTGAAGTAAAATTATGCATTAAGTATAAATTAAATAGGTTAAGATTTGTTTAGGGATTTGGCCAACTTAGGGGAAGGAAAAGACAAAGAAAAGAAAAGAGAAGAAAGAAAAAGGAAGGAAAAAGGTATAAAAATTATATGTTTTTCTTTTATTTAATATATATTTTTTGGATTGATGATTGTTCTCAGTTTAACAGGTAATTTGATTATTTATATTTCATAAAGTATGGTAATTATAATTGTGTATTCTAATTAGAGTATTTAGCTTCAATTTTTCTTAATTAAGAATTAGGGATTATTGTTTGTAGGGAGAGAATGGAGAAAAAGAAAATTTTTACGGAGATGATATATGACAATATCTTAATCCGTGAATTTTATAAAATCATGTATTATGAATTTGATTAAATAAATTTATGTGAATAAATTAGACATCTGTAAGATTAGTATGAATTTTATTTCATTAAAAATATTAAATTTATAATTTTTAATAATTTTTTGAATTTAACCTAAAGATGTTGAAAATTACTTATTTTAGTGGAATAGTTGGATGACAAAATTATTTTAGTTAATTAAATTATCTTAAAAAATTATATAATTTTTTGATACTGATTTTTAATTGTGTCTATTATATTAACAAAATTTTAGGCTCAAATTCTTTGCCTTTAAATTGTTATGAGGTTTTGAAAATAAAATTTATTTAAAAGAGTTAGAGAATAAATTTAGACCTAAAACTATTAGTACCTTACTATTTAAATATCTTTACAAATTTGTAAAATTTTATGACATTAGTAAATGTATTACGGTTCTAAAAATAAAAGATTAGAAATTTCTTAATTTATTTTCTCATACTATTAGAATAAGTAATCAAGTTTAGAATATAAAAAAACTTAGTTTAATGAGAAGTTGGTGGTCAAATTTTTTTTTTTTATGATATTAAATTATGATTATTAAATATTATGTTACGATTTTATTAGAAAATAATAATGTTAAAGTATAAAAAAATCTTTAAATGAAATAAGGTTAGTTTTGGTAAATTTAGAAATATTGAGCTGTCAAAAAAATTAGGTAATATAAGTTGTATTATCAAGGCCTAATGTAATATATTGTACTTTATGGTATGTATACAAGCCTTATAAATATTAATTTTTTATTTTAGGTTAAAGTGTTGAAATTTATATTCGTTATGATCATCAAGTGGTAAATATATTGTTTAAAAAGATTACAACAAACATATGTATGTGTTTTATTGTATTTTAAAAAATATTTTTTAATTATATGCTATTATAAAGTTATTGATTTTTACATTACTATATGTTATATGGGTTTATTCATGATGATGTGATTATATATGTTATGCTTATAAGTTATGTGTATTGATATTAAAGTATGAATATATGATTTTTTTTTTTTTAAATGATAAGAAAGTGAGTTTTAAGCAAAGTATTGTGGAAATCTCATACCCATTTAAAATATAAGTAATAACTTCTAAACAAGTGTATAAAAAACACGAAATTTTTTTTTTCTTCTTCTATTATAATCAAAGTAGACATTCATTACCATTCAATATATATGCTTATTTACAACATATACAATATATTAAAAATACAATTTATAACAAAAGTATAATTATTACAGTAATAAAATCTTGTATGCCCAATTCTATTGACAGGTCACTGTCTCGAGGATTTACTCGGTTCCACTGCCCTACTAGTTATACCTAAAAATTATTTTAATTATAGAGTGAGTAATTTAAAATTACTCAGTAAGAATCATAAAATCTAATAAAATAATTTAACAAATCACAATATTCTAACCATATAAATAATAACTAATCAAGACAATAATATATCCCGTA
The DNA here is from genome assembly GCA_032402905.1 of Khaya senegalensis. Classification (NCBI taxonomy): domain Eukaryota; kingdom Viridiplantae; phylum Streptophyta; class Magnoliopsida; order Sapindales; family Meliaceae; genus Khaya; species Khaya senegalensis. The sequence goes on along the minus strand of CP135533.1, from coordinate 7,327,249 downwards.
TATCTAATGTTATAATAATAATCAGTCAAGATTAACCCATTCCAACTACGCAATTAATAGTTCAATTAGAATATTACACATAATCATAGTATAGTACTATTTTTCTCTGTACACTTTTTACTCTATCTATTTCAATTTTACTATCATGTTCTTTTTTCATTTGACCAATCATACTTAAAAAAACTATGAATCGTGACCACATTATTTATATTACACACCAATATATGAATAAGTTGGGCACAATTATAATGTTACCATGGGTTCAACATGCTCTTAAGAGCGTCATGGCGAACTGTCGCTTCTTATCATAGGTTCAATGTGCCTAAAGGCGACATAAAGGACTGCCGTGGTTTCTCATATACAATTTCGGACACCACAAAGATAACTGTGAGTTCCATATACCCCAAAGAGCGTTACAGTAAATAATAAATTATTATTCTATTTTGTCCTAAACGGCTCTATTGGTGTGTAAGAAAATTCTGAAATCGTGCTTCAAGAATGTTGGCTACTTATATATCTTTCTACAATTTATCATATACTCATATTACTCATTTTCCTTTTACTATTACTCAAAGGGTATTTTGATAATTTACTAAAATTATAATAATCACATATGCAACATTTTAAAAATTTCGTCCCAATATAAAATAATTTATCTTATCGCTGCCTTTCAAAACCTACCAATATATGTACCACCAAATCAATTATAAAAATAATATTTCTAATAATAACAACAACCAATCCACACATACACACACACACACACACACACACATACACACACATTAAGGTATTCCTACATAAGATATACAATGCCGAAAAAGTATTTTAAAATACCTCTTTCAACAATAGATGTTGACGGAATAAGGTGTAACTATAAAAAATATTTAATCATTGATTTCACACAATTTTATATATATATATATATATATAAAACTATATATGTATACACACATATTTGATCAACTATTTAAAACACTTCTAAGTTTCACATCCGTACTTATTCTCCTGTAATGAAATTTTTTTTTTCACGCAATCAATTTCTAATTATTTACATGTATATTTAATTAATCAACACATCCACTTGACCAAAATCAATTGAACAATACCCTAATTGGACAATTTTACCCTTTTTTTTTATTTTTCTTCCATTTTACACATCTAACTTAATTTCTACTAATTTTCTTGTATCACAATACAATTATTAATACATAAACATATCAAATTAATATAATTTAACACTGAATAAATAGTATCTAAAATGGACTATTTTGCCCTTTTTCTATTTTTCTTTCATATTATATATCTAAATTAATTTCAACCAATTTCATTTATTCCCAATACAATTATTAACACATAAACACATCAAAATATTATAATTTAACACCCAATAAATAATATCCAAATGGACCATTTTACCCTTTTATATTTTTCTTTCATTTTACATATCTAAACCAATTTCTACCAATTGTATTTATTCTCAAACACATTTAAACATATCAAAACATATTAAAATCAAGTATTTAAGTACTTTATCAATAGTGACCAAATATGTCATATTATATATAAACTAAATTTTTTCTATTTATACAATTCTATTCACTTTAATCTACTTTCCAAACACTCAATTTCATAAATAATGTATCAATTTTACAAAACCTCTAAATTATAAAATTAGGATTTAGAGTTCTTACCTCAAATCCAAAGGTGATAGCTATTGCACCAAATTCAAGTTAAAAAAAATACCTAAAACACCATTTAAACCATAAAATTATTATTTAAAACTACTATTTAAATCACTTTTTCAACAAGTCTAAAAACTAAAATTTAATGAAATTAAGAATTTTTATCGTCAAATTAAAGTTCTTAATGTGTAGAACAGTTTTTCTTTCTGCAATAACACTTTTAATCAGATAGATTATGAGATTTCGCTTAATTTTTCTAAGAAAATAGAAAAATTTTGAAAGAGAATGGAGAAAAAGCCTTATGGGAAGAGAGAAAAGAAAATGAATTGAATGCATCCAATTTTGAAAAGTCAAAGTCTTATCTAAATTTACATTTTTGCAAAAATTATATTTTTGTCCAATAACTTTTCAAAACTTATATTTGACTCTCAAAAAAATTATGAGGCCACCTAAGCCATTTTCAGATTCTTTCTTTCACTTTAGTCCATCAGATTTTAGTAACTCGGAATTCAAAAATTCTTTATGAAATGACCATTTTGCCCATAGGGAAGCAAAGTGATCGTTTTGGTCTTTTTTTTTTTTCTCTCTTTTTTAAGGGTATTCTTATTTAAATTCGATTTTATTTCTTTCTACATACTTCTAACAATATTTCTAATATTTTCAAAAATTTAATTTTTAATCTGACTTTTGTGGTTTTAGCAAATTAACCATTTTGCTTTTTTCAATAAAATTATCCCTTTTTAGCAAACTAGCGATTTTTACCGTTCTAAGGTTATCCAACCTATTTTTTTTTTCAGTAATAACTAAAATATAACCCTTAACTTAATCATCTCTCATTTGGTCCATCGATGCCTACCTAAAATGATAATTTTGCTATTTGTCATTATTTTGATCCATTTTTTACTAAAATGGCTCTAATTAGGGTTTCAAAAATTATCTTATATATTTTACAATCCAAAACTCAAGATATACTACAAAAAAAATTATACTATGATTTTAGAGGAATACCTAGATTTAAGGATATTACAAGTATCCATAAAGGTTAACATTTGTATGTTAAGATATCAAACTTTATTACTTACTTAGTAGAGAAGTATAAGTATATTATAAGTCTTTAAAAGTATGGTCATTGTTTTGAATTTCGTATTATTAAGTATTTTTTAGTGTTTAATATGACATAGGAGAGACTTTTAAGATACTCTTAGGTATAATTTGTCTTTATATTTGTGTAAGAATGTATTTGTTTGTAACATAGTTATTGCTGATAAAGGTGAGGGAATGGCTTTTGCCTTCAAGCATAAATATTTATTATTTCTAAAATTATATGCCTTACTTATACTTACCTCACATACAATATATTATCAACATATGACATTAGGTCAATCAGTGATAAATGATAAATGAAGTCATACTAAATAATAATTAAAAAGAGATATTCCTAGTAAATTTTGAAAAAAACTTTTAAGATGTTTAAGTGTTACGAAAATTTTAAAACAATCATTGTTTCATCTAATTTTATATCATGTGCATGTATTATATATAAGTATGTATATTATATATATATATATATATCAAAGAACTAGTATACTTAAACTTAAAACTCATTACAATTTATTGTGACTTTTAAATAATTGAAGGTTTAAAAGCAATATGAATGGATTTATCTGAGTTTTTATTATTTTATGGTTCTTTAGAATTTAAAACTTTTGATGTTATTAAGTTTTGTAAGATATTCAAAAAAGTTTTTGTGACACTCAGATATAAATGAACCCTAATTTTTATTATCTCTTATCTTTAAAAATGTTTTATGGAGTTATTGGAAGGAGACCGAGTGAAAATCGATTAAATAAGTTATTTTGTCGGGTAAGGGCAAAATAGTCTTTTCACTCAAAATTGAGGCTAAAGTGAGTTTTGACCGCATAAAAAGTCTTAGAATTTCATAAACATTATGTTGGTATATTTAATTTCAATTCGAGACGCGGTTGGTATATTTTTGGGAAGTCGGAAGTAAAAAGGGTAAAATCATCATTTGATAAAGTTTTGATTGATCAAGCTAGATGTCAAGAATATAAATTAGTATGATAGAGTGTGTTAGAAGGAAATATAGATTTTATAAGCATAAGAATGCCAAAATTTCTATTTTGGACAAAAAGGGACAATTTTGCTAAAAAGGACAAAATGGTCATTACGTTAAGGGTCGAAAGGACTCTGCCAGATTTTGATCACCCAGAACTCTTGTAAATGTTGTAAATAAGATATAGAAAAAGTGGAATTGAATTCGGATGTGAATTTCTCTATAAAGGATGAAAAAAGACCAAAGTGACCAATTTTCTTTATTAGAGGTAAAATGGTCTTTTCACAAGAAATTAGAAGAAAAAGTGGTAATTAAAATTGATGGACTAAAGTGAAAGAATATAAAAATGGCTTGGGTAGTCTCATAATTTTCTTGGGAGCTAAATGTAAGTTTTGAAATATTTTTGGGCAATAGTATAATTTTGAAAAATATGGATTTGGATAAGTATGGTTGACTTTTCAAAATTGAAACAAAAGTTGCTTTTTCTTCTTGTTTGCCGTGAGGTGCTTCTCCCTTTCTCTTTCAATTTTTTTGGACAAAATCAAGCGAAATCTTTTAATCCGCCCGATTAAACGCGTTACTGCAGAAGGAAAAATTGTTCTACGCGTCGAGAGCTTTAATCTGACGGTAAAAGTTCTTGATTTCACTAAGTTTCAATTTATGGGTTTGATGAAAAGTGGTTTTTAAAAGTGGTTTATGGTTTTTAATGGTGATTTAGGTGGTTTTACGGTATTGGGCATATTTTAAGGTAAGGAAATGTAATTTTCTTTTATGGAATTTGTGATTGGTGGTTGATTTGTGTAGGAATGGATTTAGGGATGGTGTTTAGACGAAATTGGGTATAGAATAATGTATAAAATGGAAGAAAATTGAAAGAGGTGCAAAATGGTAAATTCGGAGTACTGTTCATTAAGCCTCTAAATGTTATATTTTAACATGTTATGTTATGTTTGAATGTGTTAGGTATGTTAGGGAGCAAATGAAATTAGTAGGAATTGATTTGGGTGGACAAAATGAGTAAAAATTTGAAGGAAGGGTAAAATGGTAACTTTGGTTATTATTGTGGAAATTTAGAAATATTTTGATGTGTTATGTATGTATAATACTTTATATGGTTGTTGGAATGTATAAATGAATTATTATTATAGCCGTGTGATTGGAGCATGGTTAATAGAATTTAGAATAGATTGTAATATTCAAGACGTTGCACGTTAGTTGTCATAATAATTATAGTAGTTATAATTATTATGTAAATTTTCTTTATTAGTAAATGATGCGTTGATATGGTTATCCATTAATATTGGATAGTATACGATATATTTATCGTAATAGTAGAAATTATAATTGTGATGAATAAATCCCAGTGAAATTGGTAGACTGGGTATTTGCGAGTGTATGTGATTATGGAAGTGTTATGAATTGTTGGTTAGGTATCACTATCCGCAAGTGCATTATACATTCATTATGTGAACGAATTTTATATGCGCATAAAATCGAGATGTGAACGTTATTTATCATTTCTGTGTGTATAGGTGCGCATATGTAGTATTTATTGTGCATGGTTTGAGTGTACAATAGTTTTTTAAAAAAAAAAAATGCATGGTTTTAGGTCATGTGGTATTAATTGTGTGACTACATTAGTTATGGATCCGAATATTCAAATACCCTTCACATCCGCTGGCTTGGTTATAGCCAGATTATATGATCGATCATGTATAAAATATATGCTCAGCCCGATAGACGAGTGGTGTGAATGGATGAGGGTTGGGCGAATTTATTTTGTGGCCACGATCCATAACTGTGTTAGCACGACCGGTCATATATTTGTCGATAATTTGTTAAAAATGTCGTGTTTTTTTATTTCGAAATGCATGTAGATTTATTTACATTCTATATAATAACTATGAGCATTATGTGGATAGTGATGCAGAGTATAGGGTCGGAGTGTATTTATCTCGTCAGATTATGTTAAGGCGATATGAGTTTAATAACCTCTACGTCATCAGTATCGTATAGTATATATGGTAGGGAAACAAATTCTGTACTAGAATATTATGTTTCCTTACTGAGCTGTTTCGCTCACCCTTTGTGGATTGTGGTTTTTACAGGTAATGTGACGTCGCGGGATATGGATGCGAACTCTTCTAGGCGTTAATAGGGCTAGTATCTTGATGATAGGGGTATTTTTTTTGGTGTGAATGTATAATTATGCGTATGTATCTATATGTATATGTATATATATATATATATATATATACACGTTGGTACAGTAAACTTGTATTTTTGGATTACATACTATGGATTATGTGTGTAACCAGGATATTATACATATCCAACTTTCGCACATATATATATCTTTATGTTTAAAAAAAAAAAAATTCAGATTATATCTTATATAGTTGATTTTAAATAGAGGAGTATTACAGTTTTGCTATTACAAAATGTTTATACAGTTATATAAGTTAAATTTTAATATTTCAGTGTAATTTAAGTTTTTAAAAGTTTAAAAAAATCACACTTTAAACTCTTCCGAATTTGTAAGTCAATTCATGAGCTTCCGAGATTTCCTCATTTGTACTTCCTTCATTGGTACATGCCACTTTTTCTCTAACCATAAAACTTCATTGTCTATGATTATAAATTTTGACCTACACCCTTTTTGTTTCTTCAATAATCCTTATCAATTATGAGTCCTCCCTTTAAGGCATTTTAATCTTATCAAGAAAAATAAATTTGATTATTATATGTGCTAATAGATTTTCTTGACCATGTGCCACCACCTTAATTCTTATTTTTTTTTCAAATATTACAAAATATATTATTAAGTAAGACTGGTGACTTTTTATTAAAAACATCGGCTATTACATTTATCTTACCAAGGTGATAGTTAATTAAATAATCATAATCTTTAATTAATTTTAACCATTTTATTTGTCTTAAATTCAACTTATTATCAGTAGAAAGATATTTCAAACTTATTGTGATCTTTGAAAATCTCGTAAGACTCTTTACATAGGTAATGTCTTCAAATATTAAGAGTAAATATTATTGCGACTAACTTAAAATCGTGCATCGGATAATTTTTCTTATGAGCCTTCAACTATCTATAAGTATATGCAACCACCTTACCTTGTTGCATTAACACACAACTTAATCTTCTTTTAAACACATTGCTCATATCATAAAATTGACACAATTTAAAGGAATAATCAAAACTAGAATGGATACTAACTTATTTTTTAGTTCTTAAAAACTCCTCACATGTCACATCCTAAACAAATTTGGCATATTTCTTAGTCAAACTTGTTAAAGGCATTTCAATGCAGGAGAAATCCTTAACAAAATGTTAATAATAACTAACCAGACTTAAAAAACTCTTAACTTTGGAGACATTATAAGGTTGTTCCCATTTCACAATAGCCTCGACTTAAGCAAAATCAATTAATACCCCATCATTTAAGACCATATGTCCCAAAAAGCAGGTTTGTCTAGCTAAAAATAAGTTTATGAATATTGTTATTATAGTATACTAGTATTTGTTGATGAAGACATTAATGAATCAATCCAAACAAAGTTGAAAAACCCTATTAATTAAGTCCATAAATGTAGTCGGGACATTAGTCAAACCAAATAGTGTTGCCAGATACTCATAATGTTCATATAAGTTCTTAAAAATAGTTTTATGAATATTGCTATTCTTTAAGCTTAGCTGATGATATCCTAATAGTAAGTCAATTTAGAAAATATTATTACATCTTTTAGTAGGTTAAAAAGATCATCTATTAGAGGAAGTGGATATTTGTTCTTAATGGTGATTTGATTCAACTAATAATAATCAATACATAATCTCATGGTACCATCTTTTTTTTTTTGGGACAAATAACACCAAAACACTTCATGGTGAAACATTAAGGCAAATGAATCTTTTATTTAATAGTTCCTGTAACTACACATTTAGTTTCTTTAACTAAATTGATGACATTTGATATAGAGCTCTAGATATAGATTTTGTACCAAATATAACATTGATGACAAACTGCACCTTTTTATTAGGAGGTAGTCCTGTAGATTTTCTTAAAATAGATTACTAAAGTCTTTTATCATAGATATCTTTAAGAAAAAGTTCTGCAACACTATCTATTATTGCATAGGTTAAGAATCCTTCATAACCTTTTGCCAACATCTTATTGGCGTCACTAAGAAATCAAGGCATCATTACAATTTCGACTTCTATTAAATCTATACATTACTTCCTTTGGTATATGGAACAGAATCTCTTTTGTAAAATAATCCATTATGACATGATAGATAACAATCAACTCATCCCTAAAATGACATTGAATTTATCATATTTAAAGGTAATAGTTTAATTAAAAAGTCTTTAACACAAAGATTAATCACACAAAATTTGTAAATACAATTTAGTTATCACCCATAAATGTGAATATCAATAAATAATACTCTAATTGTTCAATAGGCATGTTTATGTGTCGAGCAAATGCACATGATATGAATGACTGAGTAACACCAAAATCAAACAAAATTGTAGCACCTTTTGAGAATAAGGATAATATACTTGATGCTAGATATTTGATAGTCTAGTATTTTTTTCAGTCATGGGAAAGAAAAATCCTTGAACATTTGATTTTTTTATTTGTTCCTCAACTAATTGATTCATTTTAGCAATGCTACACTTTTAAGGAGAGTCTTTAATCATTTGCACTATCTCTTCATAATAAAAATATTATTCTAACTTCAAGTAACATTTTCCTAGATGCATCTTACTACAATGAGAATAAGAGATTACATTCCTTTACATATTAGCTTGAAATCCCTTATAACCACCCCTCTTATTGATATCAAAAACTCTCCTTTAAGATTACTTGCCATGGTTATTAGAACTTTTTTCTTAAGACTTATCATGATAGTTTACTTACCCTTTTTAGTTCATATTGCATGAGTTTTAGCCAAATCCCTTTTAGTAATAATGGCTTGATTAGAGAAGTTAGCATATAGATCTAGCTTAAGAATAGACAGACAAGACTTGATTGATGGAGGTAACCTTTCAAGGAAACATCTACATTTGCTACCTTTACTAGCCACCAATATGGGAGTAAATTATAATAAAATTGTTATATACTCATTATACTCAACATTAACTTTGATCTTTTGTTAGCTTCAAGAAATTTACCTTTATCTTATCTTGAACTCGATCAAGAAAGTATTTTTCCAAAAAAACCTCTAGAAAAAAAATCCTAAGTGATTGACCTTTCATTTAATTGGGCCCTCAATAAATGAGTCCTGACATCCTACCAAATATCTACTTCATCTTAAAGTACAAACAATACGAGCATAACTCTATAATTAATGTCAAACCCAATAGTAATAAAGATCTTCTTCATATGCTTCTACCATACCTTAGCAACAAATAAATCAATGGTACCATGAAATATTGGCGGTCCCAATTTCTTAAACTACTTTAGTGTTATCATAACTTCAATTTTATTATTACCGAGTTGTTTTTTTGTGTTCACATGTTGTATAGTATCTCTACCACGAGTAAACTCCTTTATTAGTTTGTACTGTTATTCCATTATCTTAACCTTTATACTAATAAGAGGATTGGCTCTTTAACTATCTTGAGAATAGTAGAATCATCAATAGTTAAGAGATTTTTAGAAATTGATGCATTATTTATATTAGTAGGTTTACATGCCATCTTGTTTAAACAAATAATGAATATAACCTTATAAAAAAACACCATATTATTATAAAATAAGACAAGTTTTAGATAAAGGCATAGCGAAACAACAACAACAACAACAACAATAATAAATAAATAAATAAATAAGAAATCACAATGCTCAAATATAAACAAACATATTAACATCAATCTTGTTTTATTAATACTAATTACTCTTAAGTTCAAGTCATTCTAAATAAAATATCAATTATATGAAAAATAAAATCAAACAAAATAAAATTGAATGTGCCAATCTAAAGTTCTTAGCTACTACGTCTAACATAGCATTTTTTAAAAGTAATTTTAATAACTAATGCAATTGTTTGCTTTCAATCCAATATTTTAAATTCAACTTCTTCTTATAACATAAAACAAAACAAAACAAAATAAAATTTCTTATAAATATATATAAATCTAAATATTTGCTATATTAATTGGTTCCCTATAACTATTACAACTAAGAGTTTGTAGAATCTTAAAATCTTTATCATTATTATTTTATCACATCTTAAATCCTACAGAATCTCAAATATTAGTTTCATTATTATCTTAATATTTATAGAATTTTAAAATTGAAGTGTAATCATTTTTAAAGTCTACAAAATCTCAAACCTTAACTTATATAATCATTTAGAGTCTATAAAATCTCAACCTTTACTATTACACCACAAATATAAAACCTTAAATCTACCAAGTATTGCATATATTGAACTAGGTTGTCCAAGTTCATAAGCATATATTAAACTTCACAATGACAACTTTCTACTAAAATACTCTATTATTACAAATTTTATTATTATAAAGTTTTGAATATACTTAAACATCATAATACAATCAAACTACAAAGAAAATCCCAAAGTAACCTTCATGATACAAATTTAAGAATGCAGTAAATGCATTATAGGATTTATTCATTGTCTATAATATAAATAAATAAAATTTTCAATATTATCCTTCAAATTAAGACATCACATTTACAAGTCTAAACATCTTATTTTGCAAAAAGTAAATGATAATAGGTAAGTTGTCAACTTGGTATGTAATACATTCATTACAAATGCATGTCTTTTTTTATTTTTTTTATTTTTCAGATACACAAAAGGATTTGTAAGCCTTTTATTTAAATGTCATGCAAAAACACAATTTCAAGTAATTTCTTAAAATAATTAGAAGTTCTATATTCATAAACCTTTTTAAGAGAATATATGTAAATCATATGCCATAAAGTTTAAAAGGGAAAACATATAAAACATTCATTACAAAAAATATATTTCAATATCTAATGTCACATAATATGCATCCATACCCCTGGTGACCTAGTTAATTATAGAATTAGAATCAAAATCATATTCATTTAGAACAAAATACTAACTAGTTCAAACAAAATCATATTCAAAATATTATGGATAAATGAATCAAAACATTTAATTTTAATTAATCAATAAAAAACATTTAATTACATAATAGCTTGCATTGATTTACTTACAAAATAGTAAACATATGTCTAAATTACCGTAATAAGTTTAATTAATCAATAAAAAACATTTAATAACATAATAATTAACATATTTTACATTTAAACATTGACTTTTATCAATTAGTTAATAAAATATTTTAAAATATTCAAGTTGTAAGATTTCATATAAATTCATTTATCGAACAATCAACATTTTTCAAACATTTCAAATGATTTATGTTATAAAATATTTTCATAATGCAAAAATAACCCAATAGATCATGAATGAATTTATTTACCTTAAACCAAACTAATATATTTGGTCAATTATAAATGTTGTTCGAAGGTTCTAAGTTTCTATAATAACAACCTATCTTATCAAGAACACTCAAAAAATACATAAATAAATTTTGTAGAATTTGACTGTCTAAATTACTAGTTCATGAACCCTAAATAAAATTACTTATAATTTCAAATTTTCAACTTCTATTTTATAAATTTGATTAGGTTAAAATTTTACAGATTTTTTAAGCACACATAAGGATATCATATATAAAAAATTTTATGATATTTTGATTTAAAATGATTTTTAAAATAATATATTTTTTTAGAAAATGGTAACTTTTTTCAATTATTTCAGAAATGTAAATGACTCAATTAAAAATTCATAATTATCTAAATATATTTTCAAAAATTGTGAAATTTTATAGACAAAATAGTAAATATATGTCTAAATTACCGTAATAAGTTTCATAATTTTTTATGTCTTTTGATATTTTAATATAATAAGTATTTTAGAAAACATGAACCTATCTAGATTGTTTCAAAATTAAGGTTCAATAAATCAAAAATTCATAGACATTAAAGTATAGTTCTAAAAATCTTGATATTAAAACAACAAACAAGAAACATATATATATATATATATATATCTTGATTGATACTAATAAAACAAATTTTATTTTAAAATCAAATTGCAAAGTACATGAAATTTTAAATTTCACATGCTAATTTCAAATATTTTGTATAAAATTAAAATCTATCTAATTTGAGTAAAACAAAATTTCACCTTCTGTTTAAGATATGAAAATTTATATTATGAAAATTTTGATAAACAACCTTTCACATAATTTTTGTTAAAACAATTCTATATATTATGCTGAGAAAATAATATAAGTTTTAATTGAAACAATTTATTATTATATTACAATTTAAACAAACTATAGTTTAATTTTACTTTATGAACATTAACTCAAAGAATTCTATTTGATATATACTAAAAGTTTAAAAAAAAATGAACTTAAGTAAAACTAAAATAAACAAGACAACATAATTGAAAAAACTAAAATATTACTTATGTTAATCAAAAGTTAACACAAAGAAAAAGTATTATGCTTGTGCATTGGAAAGAGATGAAAGGCAAAGAGGTAAAATAAATATATTTTTTATATGTTGTTTAAGAAAATAAGAGAAATCTAGTATATGGAATATTTACTATTGATATAAATAAAACAAATAAATTTTTTATTTTAAACAAAACAAAATCCTATCTTATTCCTTATACATTTAGATTGGATATTTACTAATAAATAAATAAACATATCTTTAATTCAAATTATATAGATCTCTTTTAATCACTTTTTAACCTTTAAAAATCTTTCAAATATAAAAAGTAATAATCTTATAATCTAATTAGAAAAATGAATATTACAACAACTAGTTTAGTGTTAGTGCAACAAGAAGACAAAGTCCAATACCATATTTATCATATGAATAAAGACTTAGTTCCATATGATAGAGAAATTGGCCTTAGCCCTTGTCATGGTGTCATGACGTTTGTGCTCTTAGTTCTAAGCTCTCATTATTATAGCGAAATTAAAATATATGGGGAAGAAGCGTTGGTAGTCATACCAATTAAAGAAGGATATTGTAAAGAGAAAATGGGTACTTTAATAATAGAAATGAAAATAGATAATCCAAAAATAGGTGAACTTTAGGACTTACTATAAAATGAGTCCAATAATAATGTATAGCTGACAAAGGATATTGAGAAGGATGGAATAAAAGTCATCACTGAAAAACTACCAAAATGGGAATTATATACAAGGTAGTAAGGTAGACATTTTATTAACAAGTGTGGAAGGCAACAAAATGAAGCATGCTTTGGGGTTTTGATTTAAAGTATCAAGCATTAAAATAAAGAATGAAGCTTTAATTGTAAGATTGAAGCTTCCCAATCCATTGTGTGTAGGGAAGGTTTATGTTAATAGTGGTCCAAATCATGGCTAAAGAATAGTAGGCAATGGAGAACAACATACAAGTTTATCTTGGTGTAGTGAAGAGGTGGATGGAAAAGTTTTGATATATACAAATAGAAAATATACCAAGGATGTAAAATTTTAGAGTTGACATATTTATGAGGTTAGCTTTCATTGTTGTCATGAAGAAGCCCAAAAATGAAGTTGATTGAGTATTTGTAAACATTACTCATTATAGAGGTAAACCAATTGAGATTGGAGATATTCATAGGAAGCATGATAGGCAAATTTGATTCAATTGTACTTAGAAAAAATGGTATTAAGTATTTTTCAATTCATGGTATAGTTTATAAAAAAGGATTTGCTTTGCCATATTTAAAGTGTTTAGACCAAAAGTGTGCTAAAGAAAATTTATGAAAGATGTGTGATAACCACATAGGAGTAAATTCTCATACAGATAAAACATTACGACAAGACTATTATTGGTCGACTATGCATGAATTTTGGAGTATAAAGGTTAAACCTTTATCATGTGTTCATAGCAAAAGTAATACATATAGATCCACATCAACTTGTATACATTTTAATGTGTATCGAATGCACTAAAATAAATTACTCTATGTAAACTCATAACAAGGCAAGTAAAGGTCGAATCTACATAGATTGGTTAACTAAATTATAGCAAACGTAAAATGGGGGGGTTTTTTTTTTTATAAATTTGCAATGACTCAATAAAAATAATTAAGATCAAATATTAAATAAGAAAATTTAGATGTAGTAAGCTTTGATTTAAGGGAATATTAACCACGGTTGTATTTTAATCAGCTACTTCTAATAATTTATTTTTTTACGAATATTTAACTAAAAATTATTTACAAGCAAGATAATTTTTACTTTCTCTATAATAATTAATTCTAGCTCAGCACACTAATTAGTTCTTATCAATAATCTAATTGGTATTAAACAATTCCCACGAATTTGTTGATAGCCTTACACACTAGGAAGGAGTTAAAGATGAATAACAATCCAACAAACGTGAAGTTATTTGATTTATTCTATGATTCTTTTAAGTAGTTAATAAAAACTTGGATTATAATTGTTCTACCTAATTGCTACCGTTAATCAAATAATATAATAATTATGGATTATGGATTCAATTTAACTATAAATTCAACACATAAAAATAAAATAATAGATATTTGAATAAAAAAAAAATTAAATTAAAGAACGAGGTCTCATAATATCAGTAATTATGGTTGCTAGATTTCTTGAATCTAAAAAAAAAAAGAGTTAGTTAGACATAGGAGATAGTAGAAGAAAAAAATAATAATAATTCGATTTTACTCTCTTTTTTTCCTTTTAACTATTTTTATTTGTACTCTAATTCTTTACTAAAACTTGTAATAAATTATGGGCATAATACATTCATTTTTAAGTTTTGGTGTTTTCATAAAATTTGTAAATCCATTTCTTATCTTTTCAACGCACTAGTTTGACCTAAAAGCAATGTTCGTAGCCTATGTTATAGACCAAATACCAAAACTAGTTCAAATAAATTATTTTGGTACGATTGGAACTCTATGTCATCTTGCGAACCATTTTTGAACCATCAATTGATTGATTTAGGCTGTGATCTCCTTTGAGAATTGTAGATTTGGATGTGCAGATGAGTTTGAACTTTTGAATTATCTAATTTGAACTTTACAATCTCCAATTATGCTTTTTAAAAGCCCTAATGTTTAATAGAAATCCTTCACAACTTAGGATTTAGACTCTTTTCTAGCCTTAATTTTGAAAAATCGATTGAAAGTCTAAACAAACTGAATTTCCCCAAAAAAGATCTTTCTAGAAAGCTTAAGATGTTTATTCCAAGTTTGTTGAAGAACACTTTTACATCCAACTATTAATTCTACGTCAATGCTGTGCACGAAACTCAAAAGGTCTAGAATTAAAATGCTAAAAAATTTGTCTTTAAAACAAAATTCATTAATACATTTCCACAAATGCTTTACACATAACAATTAATATAATTAAGTACTATAAGATATAAAACATGATAACCATACACAAGCAAAAATAAATAAATATAAAATTACTATTCTATTACATTCTTTTAATAAATTAGAAGCAAAAAGAATAAAATATATTTTCTTATAAATGAATATTAATTTCATGTATATATGCCAATTTACATAAGTAGGTTCCTATAATAAACTACAATGGTCATATCATTCTCACTTAAAAACAAGACTTTTTAGGTTATATGGCTTTGGTGACATAACTTTCTTAGACATGCACATAACCATACAAGTATGCTACTTACCAATACATATATATGATAACAATTATCAAAACTAAAATTAATCAAATAATAAATTATATCTTATTGGTTACTAGCGTAAGCTTCAAGCAACAATTGCTTACTTTTTAACATAACCTTCACTTTCTTATTAAATTGTAAAATATACCTTATTGGTCTCTAACTTGTCCATTAAGTGCGCTACAATAGAGATAATTCAAATTTTCAAAGGTAGTAGAGATATTTCGGTAGTATAATTTAGGGTCAATTTTTTTATGAAATAATAATGGTCTTTTTTTTAGGCATATCTATATTTAAAGTTAAAGCTCAATTGAGTTTATAATGGTTGATTTCATTAATGTTCCTAAATGTGTCATTACACATGTCACAAAGCCTTTACACTAATCAAAATTTTGCAAAGTATTGTCATCATATTTTCTTATTTGACTTACACATAGAGCTTGATTTCTGCAAACATTGCCACCATCTTACACATCATGCTTAATTTTCACACATATTATAACCATCTCATGCATCATGCTTAACTCCATTTTGTGTGGCTCGTTAGGCTCACGTACGTTTGTCATACATAACTTTTTTATAAGTCTATGAATGACATCCACCTACATATCATAGTGATCCTAAACTATATGATATTTTGTACAACATATAAATTGGGTTACCACATATGTCTAGTCCATCTGTCATCTTATATCCAAGTTGAGAATGTGGATATAGAATTTTAATGTCAACTTGACATTGCACTTAACTTTATTTTATCTTTTGATTCACACTTCCTAGATAATGTTTAGAAACGCTTTTCTAATTTTATCTTAAACATTAAAAATTCATTTAATGATTATATTGATTATAGATAAAATAATTTATGATCCGAAAGATCATAGGATGTTCACCCACCTCAATCATATGGAGTAATGGATTTTTATATTGAATACACACCAACCTCCATGTCTATTTCTGTATTCCTACCAACAATTCAGAGGTCAGATTATGAAAGCTTTTAACTCATATGGTTTTTAAGCCATATATGCGTGATCACTCATGTATTACTTCAACGAACCCATTTTTTAATGTCCACTCAAATGTATGCAAAAGATTCCAGAAGTTTATGGTTTATTGAGATAAACCATCTAAATCTATTAAAATATAATCAATTTGTTGGTCAATCTAGTTCACTAGCAAAATAATGTTAGAAAACCTATGGGCAAGAATTTTTTTTTTTTTTGAGAATATGTTGTAAAGTGAACTTGTCTCGATGTAATAGTTCTTTGTTACTATGCTCACTACAATAAATATATTTTGATCTTTTGTTAATTACATTCATCAATTTAAATGAATTCAAGTTACCAATGAGTAATGTAAAAGATAAGCCTAAATATCATATAACTATAAAAGAATAATATGAAAACTGTATAAACTATTATAAAAAATCAACAATTTATGAAATTGAGATTGGTGTTGGAGCATTAATTTAAATAAAAAAAATACTCTAAGAAGATAATATGAAAGAGCTAAAAATGCTAGAAATTTGCTTTCATATTGAACTAGCCAATAGAGTAGTTAACGAATTTGAATGGACCATGTTTATTAGCTCAATGAAGGATTGATTCAATAAGCTCAATGCCAACATAAAGGAGTTAATCTAAGTACGTCATTGTAATGATGGATTATTATACAAAGAGGATAGAAGTAAAGGCATTATCTATCATCTCTGAGTTGAAAACTACCAATTTCATGGGATTGTCTATAATATACAAATTTAACATACTCGATGTCATAATTATTGACAATAGAAAATAATTGAACAATGCCAAATTTAAGGTTTCTTTTTTAGGAATTTGGGCATTAATCACATATTTGTTTCACTAACACATCTAAAAGCAAATACTAAGGCAAAAAGTAACCTGGGTGAATGAGTCACCATAATTTCTGTAGGCATACAAGACCATGACGAAGATGTTTATCATCAAAACTCATTTTTTCAAGACATATGGGACAGATGCTATCATTCCTTCTCAATATTAATTGCTTCATGTGTACCTAAAATTTATTAAAGAGATTAATGATCAAAAGCTTGTAATGAAACTTGAATTGATTAAGTAAAAAGAAAATGTTGGCTTCGACAAGAATGGTTGCTTATTAGCAAATAATGGCTCAATATTATGACAAGCACATGAAGAAAAAAAGTTTAAAGGAAGAATATCTACTTTTATGGAAGATATTTCTAGACATATAAATAGTAAATTATTATTGCATGCACTAAATTTGGAAAGGTTTTACTAAGCCTAGTGTTAAATCTACCCTGATTCATACTTAATGGGTCAAATGTGAAGTGGTCATGGAATACCAAACCAGCACAGTCCACCAATTTGAAGGCTTAAATCAAGGTATAAAAAATCTAAAATATGCTAACCCAAGCTTGGTTTCTAGAAGTTAAACATCCCCAAACACTTGTTCAAATATCTTAGCCATTTGCTTCACTTGTCAAGTTGCATGGATAGTGCCACCAAGTTACATAGGTATTGTAGTAGTCAACTTGCATACAACTTGCTAACTTGTAAGCCACTTGAAGATAAGTTATCAAGAGCCCTAAACTTTGCCTATAAATAGGAGTCTTCATTTGTAAAATAAACATTTAGTTTATCCACCTAAAACTAAGGTTTAAATGTTGTAAAATTCTATTGTATAATTGTACAATTTTCTTTCTCACAAAACTCATTTTTATATGTGTTTCTTTATACCATTGTTATACTTAACTTTCTTAACCCTTTAACATTTCAAAGTAATTTCTTGCATGACAAATAAAACTTGCTTAGTTAAAATCACATGGTTAAAACTAGTTAAGTACCGTACGAACTTGCCGAAATTAGCATCCTATGGCAGTTGGTATCAATGCCAAACTTATAGGTGATACCAATTGGTATCAAAGTGTGTTACTCTTTAGGCTACACCAAATCACACAAGAGAAATCATGATTACACCATCTGACATTGCTACTAGCATTAAAGTACCGTAAGAGCAAGCTCGTGGCTAAAAAAAATAACGAGTCCATAATAAACGCAGTAAATTCAAAGTCCTTCCTCTTGAATATATTAAACCTCATGTTGTTACGTTAGAAAATGTTGTGTCTAGGATGGATTTTAACCTTTATAATCTAGACAATCGTTTTGAAGGCATAGAGATGAAATATGTTGAGATTACCAAGGTTGTCAAGAAGTTTATTAAAGAGTTAGCTTTCACAACTTCATAATGGTTAAGCTCATATTAGTCCATAAAATGATGGAGGAATTTTGCTTGGATTGGGAATGGTATAAGTGCGTATTTACCACTAGTCTAGTCCTGACTAGCACAACAAATAAGGCTCCCCATATTAAAGTTTCTAAGCTTGCAACCTTTAATAATACCGCAGCGTTGTCATAGTCAAGCATTTCCTCTTCAAGCTAGAATAATACTTTAATGTTATCCGCCTGAGAAAAGATAATGTGAAGCACTTAAGGTGAAGAGTTTGTGCTTCATTTGCAATGAATTATATTGGGTTCAAGATTATTTTAAACGCAAGGCATTGAATGTCATAACCTCACAATATGAGAGGCATCAAAGGCAATCACAACTAAAGATTTATCGAACAAATGCAAATACCCTTCAAAGGTTCAGATCACTTAAGGTTGATGCTGCAACACTTGCATTGACCAAGACATGCTTAATGTTTGTGAGTATTGCTTTCAATGATTAGGCCATTTGTGCACTGCTTGACATAAGAGCAATACACAATTTTGTTTTCAATGTTAAGGCAAAATTCTTAAGCCTCAAGATGACCAAGAAAAGAGGCACCATTAAATCGGTTAATTCACCTACCAAATCAATTATCTGTATCATTAAAGTTGTCTCAAGGAGCATGGGCATTTAACAAAAAAAGTTAGACTTCTTTATTGGACCCATGTATAACTTTTAAATTGTCCTTACTGTGAAAATTTTTGACCATGTTCATGCCTTTCTATTACCAGTAACAAACTTCCTCAACAACTTAAATGGGAGTAAAGTATGCATGGTTCTGACAAAGCGTATAACTAGGTTCAAGGTTAAAGTGTTATCTGTTATGCGATTCAAGAAAAGTTTATAACATGACCTTAACTTTTGAGTCTTTTTACAAGAACTCAATAGTGGAGAAGATATAATGATCCTAAAAGACTTGATATCTATAAAAGTATAAACAGTCTTTAAAGAGTTCAGTGATGTGATGCCTTTGAAGCTATTGAAGAAACTTTCACTAAGGTATAAGATAGACTATAAAATTATGCTCTAACCTAGCATTAAGCCACCAACGATGTGTCTATATCACATGGTTTTATTTGAGCTCAAAGAACTCATAAAGTAACTAAAAAAGCTATTGGATGCTAGATTTTAAGGTCATCAAAAGTATTATTTAGTGCACTAGTTTTATTCCAACTCAAACATGATGGAAGCTTACGTATGTACATCAACTATTGAAAACTAAACAAAGTGACAATTAATAATCACTACCTAATTCCTTACGTGGATGACTTATTTGATTTGGGAACGCTAAATAGTTCTCCAAACTTAACTTGAGGTTTAATTGTTGGCAAGTGCACATTAATAAAGGAGATGAACTTAAAATGATGTGCATAGCTAAATATGAGTTGTATAAGTTCTATACCGTTTGATCTCACCAATACACTTATTATGTTTTGTACTCTTATGAATAAGATCTTCTAACCATTCTTAATTAAGTTTATGGTGGTATACTTAGATAACATTATGGTTTACAGTAAAAGCCTTGAAAAGCATAAGGAACACTTAAGCCTTGTCTTTTAAGTGCTATAAAAGAACAAGTTGTATGTGAAAAAAGAGAAATGCTTGTCTACTTAACATAAGGTGACGTTCTTAGATCATAAGGTATTTAATGGATGGATAGACATAAACACGGTTAAAGTGCACATCATTGAGGAATGGCAACCCTTTTTTGTAGTGACAAAGTTAAAATCATTCCTTAGCATAGTCACATACTGTTAAAGCTTCATTTAAGGGTATTCTGCTCGAGTAACGCCCTTGACTAATTTGCTTAAAAAGAATAAAATGTGGGAATGGTCACTCATATGTCTAAGAGCTTTCGAAAATCTTATATAAGTTGTGATGAAAGAATCATTTCTCTTACTGCTTAACTATTCCAAACCAATGCATTAAGTTGTAAAATAAAGTTCACCAATCTTAGCTATCTTGAATGCAACAGCATGGAGCATGTAAAAGAAGGCTTGTGTAATGACTAATTCACCAAAAATTCAAGGGAGCTTAATAAGAAAAGTAAAAGAAAATGACTTTGAAAACGTGACAATATTCTCCATACTGTTGGCAATCGCTAATACATTCCAGAGTGGACACATTTACGAAAATAGTTGATGCAAGACGGGGGCATCAATGATTCAGGTAGGAAAGGATATCAAGGTCGACTAGTTTGTTATACTTGCCAAGTTGCATGAATAATGACACTAAGTTGCATGGGTATTGTAACAGCTAGCTTGCATACAACTTGCCCACTTGCGAGCCACTTAAAGATGAATTGTCAAGAGCCCCAAACTTTACTTATAAATAAGGGTCTTCATTTGTAATATAAACATCTAGTTGGTTCATCCAAAACTAAGGTTTAAGTGTTGTAAAGTTCTCTTGTATAGTTATACATATTTTTTCTTACCACAAAGCTCTCTTGTGTGTATTCCTCTATTATGTTATTATACTTAACTTTCTTACCCCTTTAATGTTTCCTAGCAATTTTTTGTGTGACAAATAAGGTTTCTTTAGTTAGAACCATATGGTTAAAGCTAGTTAAGTATAGCACAAGTTTGTTGAAACTAATTTCCTAGGAAATTACACTACTACTAAAGTTCAAGATTGTTATTACGGTTAGAAAAATCTAAACTGTATCTCCATATGATTGATATGTTTAATTTTATGCATCATTTTCATATCCTTCACTCTTTACTTTATGCTCATTTTTCTCTGTTTTGTTAGTTTTTATTTTAATTTACTTTTGTTTTCGTAATTTGAACATAAAATAAGTAATTAAAGTTTTTATTTTAATTTTTTTTGTTTTTGTAATTTGAACATGAAATAAGTAATTAAAGTTTCTATTTTAATTTTCTTGTGTTTTTGTAATTTAAACATAAAATAAATAATTAAAGTAAAAAAAAATTCATTAACCTTAAAAGATGAAAAAATAACAAAACATGCATGTAAAGATGTTGAGATGGTTGGAAATTACAAGTTTATCCAACATGTGCATGGTATAGGCAAATTCCTTAAGAAAAATTGGCATATTAGCTAAATTATATCATGGAAATAAGAGATCATCAATGTTATACATAGTTAGACGAAAGCTAAAAGTCAGAATAAAAGCCCAAGACAATTTTAAATTTTGACATTTTTTGCATGTTTCTCATTCGTTATTTTTATACCCTTCACTATTTTGATCATAACTTTCGTTTTAAAAGTCTGCAATTCTTGCGACAAAATAAAGTTAATTAACAAAGTTAAATTTCATATTTTTACAACTATGTCCAAATAAGCCATTTTGATCGACAAAATGTTCATTAAAAGTTACACCTCTGTCAAAAAAATAAAAAAAAAATGCATTAACATAAAAAGGAAAAGAAGGATAAAAAAGAAGAAACTATTGGGACAGAAAGAGTATACAGGTGTTGAGCAAGAGCGAAAGGCATATGGTTTTAAGCCTTTGAAGCTTGAAATTAGTGTTGTTCCTTCTTTTAATCTCTTCCTATTTGTTCATGTTTCAGTTTATAAACTATATATATATATATTTCAATTTTAATAATTTATGTTGATTAAAGTTTTGTTATTTAATATTGAGTATTCATTCTTTCCTTAATGCTTTTTGGTGATTATATTGAGATTGAGAAGTAATGCATAATGTTTGCTTCTTATGATGAATACCATAAATTATATATATGAAAGATAAGTGCTTGCATGGTTTGTGCAATTATTTTTTTAAAAGAACTTATTAAATTTGAATCAACTTTTGTGTATTTAAATTTTCATAGAAATATGATGGGCTTCTATAAGATAAGTGTATTTAGTATTTCTTGGGAGAGTATTAAACAAATTAGGGAATTCCCATTATCAACATGGATAACTATATGTAAACAGTATATTATAAAGAGATTAATTCGGATTGGTACCAATAAAATCAAATATCCTAGTGTTTAAACATTTCGTAGAAAAGGATTTGTTTTGATTGATTAGTTTCATTCATTTTTATAAAATTCACAAATTTCGAATTCTTCAAATAAGATTAAGGTTAGATAAACTTTGGTAGTTGATAATTTAATCAATTCTCTTGAACTACATTTTTTTCTTTTTCATTTTCTTCTTCCTCGTTCTTTTTTTTTTTTTTTTTTTGGGCCAGTGAACTTTGAATAACAAACCTCTTGCACTACCATTCAAAAAATTTTATCAATTAAAATCATGACACGTTGATCAAAGATTTATCTCAACCATTCTAGAAAGAAAATTTCAGCTACGGAACCAAGGTCCAAATCCATGTTGTATGCATACATTAATATAATATGAACAAGGATTCCAGAAAAGTTGTCACACGTTGCATCCCAATTCTAAAGCAAAACCCAAACGGTAACGGAAGCAAAAAGAGGAGAATATTGGCCGAAGCCAAGAGTGGAGTGACCTTTGCGTAAAACAGGCGCTACTCTTCTTGGCTCGCCTTCACTGGCTGAAGCGGTCATATTCGCTTGCATATTCTATGACCGTGACCCGACCGTTTCTTTCTTTTTTTCTTTTTCATTATTCTTAATTGATTCGTAAATTAAAGGACAAACCAGTGAGCGCTACCTGCAATGTAGTGCAAATACCACACCACCCGTTAGTTATCGTCATTCTTGTAGAACTTTTCAAAATCTCTCTCTCTCTCTCTCTCTCTCTCTCTCTCTCTATATATATATATATATATATTTGTATATATACATATATTTATTCCCGCAACCCAGTCTCTTCACGCTCCACATTCAAAGTCTATCTCCCTAGATTCATTTCCTCTCTCAGATCGATCTGATGGCTACTGATACCGAGAAGCTTTCTCAGCTCAAATCTTTGGTTGATGGTCTTAATCAAATCAGGTATTCAATTCTTGTTTTAACGACTTTGAATTTTGATTTCAGATCCGTGCTTGATTGTTTCAGTTTAGTGATTCGGTTTTTTTATTTTTGCAGTGAAAATGAGAAAAATGGATTCATCAACCTCATTGCTCGCTATCTAAGGTAATCTCTATTTTAAATATATTTGTTCTCTGTTTTGCGATTCTTAACATTTAAATTCATGTGATTCAATTCGATATCTTATTGAATTTAAAATCAAGTTATAGTTTCTTGATTGATTGTTTGATTCAAGTGGAGAAGCGCAACACGTGGAGTGGAACAAGATCCAAACTCCTACGGAGGAAGTGGTGGTTCCCTATGACAATTTGGCACCCACTCCAGATGGTATAGGTTTTTTAAGCAAATTGGCTTTGCATTTGGTTTTATTTTGTTTCAGTTGTAATTTTTGTTAATTGATGGATGCAGATCCAGCTGAAACCAAAACGCTTTTGGATAAACTTGTTGTGTTGAAGCTCAATGGTGGTTTGGGAACGACAATGGGCTGCACTGGTCCCAAGTATGCTTTTTAGATGATATTAGTAATTATTCTTACTTTGCGTATGGAATTTGTGGTTGAAATGGTGACTATTACGGAGGTCAATCTTCTTTTCGTTTTTTTTTTTTTGGATTTATCCTCTCATTTTAATATATTGAAACTAATTAATAATTATTTTATTTTTGTTTAAGGTTTTGATATGCAATTTGGGCCATTGTATTTGCAATTGAATTCAAAATCTAAATCCATTAAGAGCATCTAATGAATGCATTTTAAAGTGAATGATCCTTTTTCAATTTTGAAGTCATATTATAAAAGAGAATCCAATATAATATAAGTTTAGAATTAATAAGCCAGTGGCACCACTTGTAAAAGACATTTTACTACTTTTTGTCTTGCTAAACTGTATACTTAATTCCGCCTTGCTGCTTCATCTCCCTATTTTTTTCTTTTTGTCTTTTTACTAAGCTATATTGACGATATGTATTTGAATGGATTTATCATTCCATTGTCATTTTAGTTTTACGTGAATATTGGTTTTAATGAGCCTTCTCTATACAACTGTTATTGGGTGATTTGAATGATTAATTATTTTGATACAATCAAATCATGATTAAAATCTCTGAGTATGCCAGGTCTATACTACACTAAACATTATAAGTGTTTAAACTTCATTGAGAAAAACATATCTAAATGTAAGGGAATGGCTTATTGTCATATCAGTCTCTTGACCAGCTAGAAATGCACGAATCCTTAGACTTGTAACATCTGACCACAATTACAACATGAATCCATAGACTTTTAGTTACAAGTATATGGTTTCATGTTACAGATCATGGTGTGTGTTGTGTATGTTATTGTTCTGTAGGTGGGAATCAATGCCAGTGTGATATTATAGTGGGATCCAAATTAACCTCCTGTTAAAAATTCTCTTATTTTTTAAAATTCTCATATTTTTTTTTTTTCCTTTCTAATAGAGCTTTTACACAAATTAAAAAAATGTGTCATCTTTTAAGTACATTACAGTATAAACTTAGCTTCTAAAGCTTAAACAAGGCCAGAAAATGTAAAAGATGCATCATTTTAGTTTACTAAGATAGTGATTAATTAGGAATAAATATGACATGTTTGTTTGTTCTTTCTTCTTTCCTGTACTTTTCCACCTTTTTCCTTGCATTATCTAATCGTAAATTTCATTTCTTTTTTTATCCTCTTTTTTCCTATTTCCCTTTTAAAATATCAAATAGATTGTTCTTCCAATATCCTTGTTTATAATTTGTAAGTTATTCTAGTGTAGTGCCTTTCATGACCTAGTGGAGAGTATGGATTTTTAGTGTTATCATCATTGGCATTATTGTCATCACAATCATCTATGTTTCTCCAAGAAGATGCAACACGCAGATGAGACAGTCCTTGAAACTAATGAGAATTAAATAACATGTTTTTAAAAGTAGGCCCCAACATAATGGCTAGCAAGATAATGGATTTTTTCCTTTGCTGTTTTGTACTGTGATGGCAATTAATGGCTTACATTACTGTTAATGTAATCAGCTTTACATTTGTAGGTGTGATTACATTCTATAAGATGTACCAAAATGATGTATTAGACATGTACAGCAGTTGTGATTCAATTTTGTTTTTGCCAAGTTTTACCAAATAAATTTTTGTTGCCATGGAAATAAAAAACAAGTTTCAGTGTCTATTTCAAGCAATAATTTTTATGTCTTTGTAAGTTTTCATACATATGGCCAGAATAGACATAAGAATTGAGTATTTTCAATTGAATTCTAAGTCTTTCGTGATTAAATTTGATCCTATCAGTTGTCACAATCAATTAATGTGGCAAGGTATGGTGCACTGATAGCTAGTATAGTCATATAATAGTTTGGATGTTTCTGTTCTTATGATTATATAATCACAAAGCATGGTTACTCGAGCCAAATTCCATGTCAGTTTTTGAGATAAGAGAAGCTATGACTATGGACAATAATTTTTAGAAAGTACCTTGTATAAATGTTTTTCACATTTTTTCCTTTTGAGTGCCATATAACGACCCAAGTTTCTTTTATAGTTTGTTCTGCTTTTGGCATTCCCACATTTTGTCAACTGTCTATCATCTTTCAAGAACGTCTTGCTTTTCTCAGTTATAGATTTGTGATCTAAATTATTCTTTTTCACAGATCTGTTATTGAAGTTCGTAATGGGTTAACATTTCTCGACCTCATTGTTATCCAGATTGAGGTGATTATTATTTCTACCCCCACACCCCCAACATCCACCACACCACCCACACACACCACCACGTCCACCACCCCCACACCCCCCCTCCTCTTCCCCACTTCCCTCCCTTCTTTGTTCTCTTCAAATGAATTTTCTTTTCCTTTATTACCATCCTGACATGAAACTTAATTTCCAAATTATCTGTAGAATCTCAATGCTAAATATGGATGCAATGTTCCACTGCTTCTCATGAACTCATTCAACACTCATGATGATACATTGAAGGTATACGATCATTCATCCTTCTGCTTCTCTATCCTTGTGCTCCCATCCTCTCCCCCTCTCCTCACCAAACCAATCAGATGTTACTTGCAGAATGCTAACTCTTCCTATTTTCAGATTGTAGAAAAGTATACCAAATCAAACATCGAAATTCATACTTTTAATCAGGTTTGTGATGCTGTTGTCAAGTTAGCAGCTTATCATTTTTGAGAACTTCAAACCTTTTATTTACACTTTATTTTAATTTTTGAATTTACTCAGAGCCAGTATCCTCGTTTGGTTGTTGATGATTTTGTGCCACTGCCATGCAAAGGGAAGACTGAAAAGGATGGATGGTAAGACTTACCAGTTTTGTTGGGTTTGCAATTATGCCTCTTTAAGCTTCTGATAGTTTGCCAAAATCATCTTCCGAAATTTTAATAATCTGAAACTGGGGATCATTGGCATTTTTTTCAAAACCTTGGTGGGAGTCATATTTCTTGTGCATTATTAATTATAATTCATGTTGTACTAGAGCTGTCATTCTTGATCACTTTCAAAAGTTTATAGGTGGATATCACTTTCTTCTAAGAAAAATTTATGCTATTCTTATAAAAAAAATAATTCTATGCATTTGAAAGGTATCCTCCTGGCCATGGTGACGTGTTCCCATCCTTGATGAACAGTGGAAAGCTTGATGCATTGCTGTCTCAGGTTAGTGCTTTTAAGCATTCTGGTTATTTAATGTTAACTTGCCCTCCAAGACACTCATATAATCCTTTTTTCTATTTCCTTTGTTTATTTGTCTGCATCAGGGTAAAGAGTATGTGTTTGTTGCCAACTCTGACAATTTGGGTGCTATTGTGGACCTGAGTATCCTCGGTTCATTTTATTTGATTTCATGTATATATAACAACATTTTATGAAAGAGATTTATGAACAAGTTTATCCGGTGTTCATTCCTTGACTGGATGCTATAGAAATCTTAAACCATTTGATTCAGAACAAGAACGAATACTGTATGGAGGTAAGAAAAGAATGATAGTATCAGTTTTTTGCCTTTTTTTTTGGCATCAAAATTATTACTGAGCTTTTACCACATTTATGCAGGTTACACCCAAAACCTTAGCTGATGTGAAGGGTGGTACTCTCATTTCTTATGAAGGAAAAGTCCAGGTATATAGTTCTTGTATACTATTGGCGTGCTTTATTTAATCTCTCAGTTTTTTCTCATAACACTTGCAAGACAATTGCGCCTATGTCTAAGGGACACACTTAGTGTAGATTAATACACTTGTAAATCTAAACTGCTATGTTGGTTATGGTCTTGTGGCGAGCATAACAGGTAAATGCAATGTATCCACATTTCATGTTTCTGTTCTTTTGTTTGGCATTACTTTTCCTTAAAAAGATAGTTGATATATCAAGCAGTTCATTTGGCCAGTGCATGCAAGGCATATGAATATGAAATTTTAAATTGTTTTCCTTTCTCCTGCATTGATTATTTTTAGAGAAAATGTCTATTCTGTTCGATTGCGGTGGCGCAGAGTGATAAGTAGTTCATTTAATCCAAATTAGACAATTGAACAATTTATTAGTTTTCCAGTTGCAATGAGTGGAAATGAATCTTTTTATAACTTACGATAATTGGTTGTTATTCACTTTCATATTGGTCACTTCAATGCTGTCAAAGGGCTTTCCATTGATGAAATATGAACTGTAGGTTTTCTACAAAAGCATTTAGGTATCTATTTTATAAGATGTGGTTCATATTATTCTGATCTTTATACATGGTTGGCACTGGTTTGTAATGAGTGAATGAAACAAAAGTGTAAACTGGGAAGAAAATCAACAAAATTCATGATGGTTAGAAACTGACTTGGTATGGGACTTACGTTATTTGGTAATGTAATAGAGAGGTTCTCAACCATGTGCAATAAGGGAAACTAAAGAACTGAAATTTATGCTAAATGAAGAAGAAAAAGAAAAGAGAGATGGAATAGCACCAAGCCGAAACTTAAAAAAAAGAAAAAACAAGAAAAAAACACATCTATGAAAATAGTAAAATAATTGAACCTTTATGATCTCCACCAGAATTTTTTTTTTTTTTGAAAAAAAAAGCTACTGAACTGATGATACATAACCAAGCAGCATCTACTGAATGCTGAAATTAGAAAAAGAAAATCTCTTTCTTGCCATGTATGGCAAAGGATGGAGAAGAAATATTGTGTTATCCAAACACTGCTTAGTAAATATTTGTAATGACCGGTAAAATCATATCTGCTATTTTTTATTTTTCTTTTCAGCATAACTTGAGAGCCAAATTTGCATACAGTTCAAAACTGTTGAAATTTATCTTTATGAAATTATTGGAACACATCTTATCTGAATGGAGAAGAAAACATAACTGATTGTTTGCTAATTTACATGTTACTTTGAGCATTTACTATTTGGCTAACTCCTTCCTTCTTCCTTTTGTTTTCCTTCCCTACACATGGTTCAGCTCCTTGAAATCGCACAAGTCCCTGATGAACATGTAAGCTATTATCCTATTTTCTTGCCACTTTATTATATATTTATTTGCCTCTTTTACTTTTTAGTTCCATAACAGAGAGCAAGCTGTGCTTTAATTGACAATGGACTCTCCAGTAGTTAAAATCAAGGGCTACCATTGAGGTGCTGTTTTCCTTTAAGGTCAAAATAGGCAGATCTTTGTGTTGGTGAATATCACACAGTTTTTCCATTGCTAGTAGATCTGGGTGAGAGAATTACATATAATTTGAAATCTATTGACAGTTATCCCAATCAGACTGTAAGCTTGATTTCAGGGCTATTTATACTTGTGCTGCTAACTGTCGGTCAATGTATTCTAATTAGTGTCTAAAAGCTTGGGAAAGTTATAATTAGTTTTGCTGTCTATGGATATGGGCAGCGCTAGTGTTCATTCTTTTTTTGGCTTACATGTGATATTAATGTTTCCTTGACAACTGATTTTGTATGTTTCATTTTCATCTAATACAGCCGAATAGTGTGAACAGCTTAGAAGCATGGTCAAGTGTCAATTTGAGGATGCTGTAGGCCCGAGTCCCCTAGTCCGAATTTAAATTGATTTTTTATTTCCTGCAAGTCCTGGGGCATCCATGTATAATGAACTTTTCCAATTAACTAATAAACACTAGTATTATCTCATACTAATTGAAGAATATTGAGTTTTCAGCCAATCAAAATATTTCTGCCATCAAGTTTTAATGTACATGATGTCAAGTAGGAGGTTTCTCAAGTACTACAGTAATAACAGAGAAGTTTAATTTACATGAAAAATTGCTGTCTAGTGACTTGCTTGGCCAGATGCATGCAGAACACCTGTTACTGCAATGCTTTGTTTCTAACAATGGAGAGTTCCATTTGTGAGCTAATGACTGACATGTGATACTCCTTATTTGTAGGTCAATGAATTCAAGTCAATAGAGAAGTTCAAAATTTTCAATACAAACAACTTGTAAGTCTTGCTCTCATATTTTGTAAACATGTACTGATTTTGAGACTAACAAAGTATTTTATAGGTGGGTGAACTTAAAGGCAATCAAAAGGCTGGTAGAAGCTGATGCACTTAAAATGGAGATCATTCCAAATCCGAAGGTGCATGTTCTTTCCTACAATTACTTTTCTTAGTTTTTTTTTTTTTTTGAATTTTTAATTTCGGTTTTAGCTGAAGTAGATGAATTTTGTCTGGGTTTTGAGATACCATTTTCTTATTATAAGATTAAACTTGCTTTTAGGAAGTGGATGGAATCAAAGTTCTTCAACTAGAAACTGCGGCTGGTGCAGCAATTCGGGTAATCATTGTATTTAAATCATCAGTATGATTTCCTATACTGTTTGAATTTTATATCTTGACTTGATTACTTTTGGTCGTTGTCTAGTTCTTTGATCATGCTATTGGTATTAACGTACCTCGATCTCGATTCCTTCCAGTGAAAGCAACTTCTGATTTGCTTCTTGTTCAGGTCAGCATCTTTGCTACTGTAGTGACATAACTTTTTCCATGATGCAAACCATGCCTGACATATCTGTCTACTTTTCTTTCAGTCTGATCTTTACACCTTAGGTGATGGCTATGTTACACGAAATGAAGCTAGAAAAAATCCAGCAAATCCTACTATTGAGCTGGGGCCTGAATTTAAGAAGGTGAAGCTTTCTTGCGATGGACAGTGCAGGTGAATGCCATTCTTGATAGTAATGTTTATATTTGGATTTTTTTTAACAGGTTGGCAACTTCTTGAGTCGATTTAAGTCAATTCCTAGTATCGTCGAGCTCGATAGCCTCAAAGTGGCTGGTGATGTATGGTTTGGTGCTGGTATTACCCTCAAGGTACTGTATGAACCGATGATGCTTTTCAATAATTGGTTCTTAGGGTCTTCACAAATACATTTAGCTAGATTTTGTTAAACAATCAGTAGTTTTCACAGTGAGGTTAAATATCTCTTATTTTTTTACCTTTTCAAATTTGGTACCATTTGAATTTCTTGGCTGAAATTGTCATTTTATTGTCATGGATATTGATTGATTACTTCTAGGCCTTTATTTTTAGCAATTAATTTTTCTGGCCATATTCCAAACCACAGGCAAACTTTATTGTTTGTCTGAACTCTAGTAATAATGTTAAATCAAACTTTCTTGTTCCTTGCTAATGTTTCTGTTCACAACACTCTGAAAAAGGAAATGCGGGAACTGAACTTGGCTTTCTTCAATAATAAACTTGTTCAAATGCGTTATTGTAAAAATGAATGTTTTAACTAAATATTGCTTTATTAGTTTGTTTTTTTTCTTGTCATTACTACATGTATGTCATCATAAAATTTGAAAGCCATTCAATTGGGCTCACCACAAATATTTTCTAAACATGAATGTGAAAATCTCAGCATTTCTATTTTCCTTTCTTTGAAATTTGATACTGGTAACTGACTTTCCCAATCTTGCGGGTTTATATTTGAAGGGGAAAGTGATTATTGCTGCCAAACCTGGCATGAAACTGGAAATCCCAGATGGAGCTGTGCTTGAAAACAAGGTATGTCAATAGCATTCTATCTTTAGCTTAAAAAATTAGAAATAAAAAACTAATATTGGTCTTCTAGTTTTGCTGAATTGTTTCATTGTGATCACTGTTTATGTATCTCATTGTTTATGATTCTTTATCCCCAGGAAATCAATGGCCCTGAGGATCTTTAAGTAGCATGATATGCATTACAGCTCGGATAAGTCTTCTTGTCTTGAACATTGAGGATCAGAGTCTTGTTTTGGTGCTTGTTTGATTTGATGCAGTGTGTATTATTTCGGTTTCATCAACCTACGTGATGTAGCATTTGCTTCAATATTTCACACATTCTCTAAGTATGTAATATAATGGTTGGTGGAATAGGCAATGCTTGCCGGCACAATTCTCATTTCTGTAAAATGGAAGCTTTACATGCAAATTCCTCTCCACTATTTTCACAGTTATTGTGATCTATTGCGTTGTTCCTGAATTTTGTTTCATCAGTGGAATAATATGGAGAAAATAAAACAATTAAGTTTTGTATATTTTGAGATTGTTAAAACTCGATGTAGCCCGTCGCCTTCTGGCTGAATGCCAAGAAGTCAATCCACTTCCTCTATAGGAGTGGGTTCCATTATATTAGGGGACGTGTTTACAAATTTCTTTGCGAAGATTAGTGGATTAGACGTCCCTATGTATAATTATATATGTGAAGGGAGATTTGATTTGACTTGGATTAGATAATTTGACTGATTGATAAAAAGAACAATTTAAAGCTGCTTTATGATTTTCACTACATATGTTAAAGAGTTTTGAAGTGCGTCTTGATCCATGGTTTAAGCTTTTAAAGATGACGATGGAAGAAAAGTGAATCTCCTTTAGCTACTTCATTTGATTTGCAAGAAAATAATCCAATAATTTAATACGTACCATTAGATAGACTATTTTTTTTTTTTTTTTACTTTTTCTTGTTCTGATTCTACTTTTTATATATAGACAAATATATATTGAAGTTGGGTCATGTTAAGAATTTTTTTACTTAAAAATAAATTTTATTAATATTTTTTTTTTATTTTGTTAAACTTAATTAGTATAAACATTTAGATTTATGTCCTATGAGCACTCTTTGTTTCTGAACCTACTCTCTCCAATAACAGTGTTTTTACTTCCTGTATTTTGCTCTATTTATAATGACTGTCGATTTTAGAGAAGAAAACAATGTTATAATCATCACAATAAAAACTGGATTGGCCATAGAATAGTTTTGAATAATAAACTTTCACTACCATGTTTCATCAACCTTGGCCTCAAATCAAATCACAAACTCGGTTTCCACATTGGATGAAATTATAATGAACTCTTTTTTTTTTTTTGGTTCCTTTCTGAAATTGCTCTTCTAATTAATAGGAACACAACCGATTATTAGGACAAATACCAAATTCGATTTTGAATAATTAATAACTTCTCAGTGAGATATCTTGAATGTGAGGCTATAATTTCTTGCAACTATGTCCACACCTCATTTCTTAATGGTTTACAATTGATGAATTACTTTAATCTGCCCGGCAGATTGACAATGAAACTTATGTGCACGATCTCGCGAAAATTTGTTCTTAGAACTAAAATATACCTTATCCAAAAACAAAGGTTTGAAAATTAAAATATGTTAACAACATTTTTACATCCATTTTTATGACATTTATATTTATATTTTTAACAAGGAAAAAACAGTATAAACATGAAAAATATCTTTGTCACAAAAATATATTCATGATTTAATGTATTATTTCAAAAATATTCTTAAATGCTCTGTTTACCTGTCATTTTCTTGGCTTTGGGCTTAAAACCTACAAGCACAAACAACAAAGCTACAAACTACAAGTAGTCATGGTTTGTGAAAAAAAATTGACCATTGGGTTAATAAAAATGATGCTCTGTTGTACATGAGGTCAATCTTCCTGCTAGTAGAGATATCGCAAAGCAAATAATTCTGTACACGATTCAAGCCTGAATTTTGGACTAATTTAGTGGTAGCTACCGAGTAGAGGGCTCAGGGAAAAAAATAAAATAAAATAAAATAAAAACCAAAATTACAAAAAATGTTGAACAAGTGCCCAATCATATTAGTGATATATATCATAGAGATCTATATTACCTAGAGGAAGGTTCTAATAAACCCATCGAGAATCAATTTAGATACTTTCAGAACATTTGAAGGCTCAACTTAAATTAGCAGAACACCACAAATTTCTCTGTTGAATGAGTGTCCTCCCATTATCAAATTCTCGGAGCTGCATTGAAATACATGTAAATTTCACATCAATCCAAGGGTTTAAGAAAAGTACAAAGAAAAACAACCATTCAACACAATTACAAACTGAGATGAGATCAATAAACCAGCTTAAAATTTTATAAAGCCTACGGAAACTTAGAGCCATGGTCTTCAGCCTACCTCCACCAATTGTTGCTTCTGGCAACCGTTCAATTGAATACTTATGTTGAGTTATGTACATGATCGGCACACCAGGAACCTATTGGCAAAAAAAAAAAAAGTCAAGTACTGATCAATATCATCAAATGTAGTGGTCAAACACAAGGTTGATCTTACCTTCCGAATCCTCCTCTTTAGATCTCGATCACAAGTAGCAACAATGAAGCATTTATGCTGTTTCAACATTATTTGTGTAAGCAGAACAATAAAACAAAATTTAAAAAAAAATCAAAACACATTCATCTTCGAACATAAAAACAAAATGGCTTTGGCTTGGATATTAAGTAACAAAGAAAATTAAAACAATACAAGACACAAAATGGCAAAAACATGAATAGATTATGCAACACACATTTTAAAATCCATGTGCCAGGACATAAATTTAAGGGCAATAAATCAATCCATCAGTAAAGGTCAGCATCCTAATGAATATCTTGTTAAAGAAAAACTCCGAATCCAAATGCAGTACGATAAACTCTTCCTACAACTGGCCTACAGCATCCCAAAACATCCAAAGGAAAGAAAATTATATAAATGAATAAAGATTCATATGAAAAACAATGCACATGTATTAGACACTATTCGTACCTGAGTAACTCTTTCAACAAGACAGTCATCAGCATAGGTCCCTTTATGAGTACAGGGTAATCTCTCAAAACGAGGATCCTTAGCAATCCTGTTAAAGATATCATTTAAAAAAGAAAAGAAAAAAAGATACAATGAAAACCTTGTTTGCTAAAGTGCAAAAGTCTATAGAAGATTAGCGCAAAAGGATTTAATCAACAATTCTAATAAAACAGAAGAAAACAAATTGAATGTCCTTGACACCACAATGCAAGGGAAAGAAGGACATCAAATAAACACTAGCAAGGGATGCAGTGTGGTAAAATAATAGAGAAGGTAGTAAAATAATAAGGAAGATACCTGAGAGCTACACGATATTTTTGACCCAACTTCTCAAGCTCTGCCATCACACAATCCGTAATACAAGGAGTGCCTTCAAATAAAAATGGCAGACAGAATTAATACAAAGAATAAGAGAGTATCTGAATTTTCAACTCTGTACTTA
The DNA here is from genome assembly GCA_032402905.1 of Khaya senegalensis. Classification (NCBI taxonomy): domain Eukaryota; kingdom Viridiplantae; phylum Streptophyta; class Magnoliopsida; order Sapindales; family Meliaceae; genus Khaya; species Khaya senegalensis. Next base: position 7,291,963 of record CP135533.1, on the reverse strand, counting down.
AGCATTGACAAATTATCCACACTACTAACATATAACTTTGGAACAACAATGTTCCATCATCAATTACAGAACAAATTAATCAATTTCAAATTAAAGTCAACATATGACCCCGTACAAGTTAGAATACTTATTAACACAATTCCAACATGAACATCAACTTTCATGAGAATGAAAAGAGGCAGCAAAATACAGAATACTTTGATACTTGAAAACTCACATTTCGCATATAAGCAATCCATCATTCCCTTCTCCAGATCCAACTAATGAAACAACAAGGCAAAGCTGAAGTTAAATCACTTGAGCACTGTTTATTTCAAAAAAGGACAGTTGACAACTAGCATATTCATGAATGTTAATTGAAAGCACAACTAATTATAACAAAATCAAACACATTTGAGATAAGATCAAGAATACACAACACTCACTTTATTCTGAATGGAGAAATTGATAAAGTTTGTATCCACCAAGACTCGATAAGGTGGCCCCAATGCAGTGTTATGCTTGAAGAAAAGTGCCGAAGAAACATTAGGCCTAATTTAAACACCCAAAAAAATATAAAAATAAATTACAAATCAATAAAACAATAGAACATCAACAACAATTTTTTGCAAGCTTGCAAACATAAGTTTTTAAATTGGTTTTAAAAGACAAGTAGACGCTTACACATTTCTAGGAAGCTTTTCTTTGCCAAGATCTTTTTTGTTGGGATTTAGAACCTCTTCTTTGTAACTAAATAAAGAAAATAAAATTAATTGATTGTTTTGATACAACAATAACATCATCATAAGTCAAAGGTAAAAATAAAATTACTTCTTAATTGCTCGTTTCGTGATGATCTTCTTCATTGTGGCAAATTTAGCAGCTTTTTTGGCCTTTCCCATCACTGCAAATTCAATGCTTACAAGTCCTCTTAGTATTTTCAATATTAGTCTCCCCCAGACAATAGTTCAGATGCTTTAAAAACAGAGAAATGCTTCCCTCAGAAAAGGTCAGATGTTTCAGAAAGTAAGAAATGCATGGGGGTGGAGGCTACTGAGAATAGGATGGGCAAGTTTGGGTGAGGCTTGAGTTTTGCAAATAACTAAATGGAACCAAGGTAACCAACAAATTTTAGTAATAAACTAAATTAACCAAACCGAACCAAATGATATTCATTTAATTACAAATAAAACTTATTTCGAATTCTTTTAGAACTTGTCCAGTCTTCGATAAAAGTCCTAATTTTATTTTTGTTCTTTTTAATTTAGTTTGATTTAAAATCAGTGTTGATTCGGTTTGATTTAAAACTGATAACCAAACTGAACCAATTGAATTTTGAATAATAAAACTGAACAAAACTGAAAAGGCATAAACACCAAACTGAAATGAATTTGACTTTTTGCCACCCATAAGTGCAAGGCAAGGGCAAGCAACAAACAACAAAGACGAAGAAACATCGTACAAAGGACTGTTTTATTTATGTAAACATATGGCAACCAATTAAGTTTTTCTTTTTCTTATTTTTCTCTTGTTTAGGGTTTATTGATTTATATAAAGATTATAAATCACAGGCAATATTCAATTTCATTCAAATAAATTTTCAAGGCCTTCTTTAAAAATTAACATTAATAGATTCTTTAAATAGTTGAAATTAATATCATAGGTAAAAAAAAAATTATCCATTTCATAATAATTTAATTATTTGAAATATTATAGCAACTTTAATGAAAGTCGATCCCAACCCTCTAATCCTAATAGGAGCAGCATTAAAACTTTCAAGTACAACCCCCTAATATACATATATCGTGTGTGTGTGTGTGTGTGTGTGTGTGTGTACACGCACTATTATAATTTAATTATTATTTGAAATATTATAGCAACTTTAACGAAAGTCGATCCCAACCCTCTAATCCTAATATGAGCAATATTAAAAATTTCAAGTACAACTCCCTAATATACATATATGATGTGTGTGTGCGTCAAGAATAAGAATAGGTACTAACAATTATGCCATTTTATTTATTTTTATGATAATTTAGAATAATTAAATCAATATATTTTTAAGTAGTTTTAATTATATTTTTAACTTTAAACTTGTTAGTTGCACCATCATTATAATTTAATAAGTCTACATACTGAAATTTTATTGACTTATTGTCTAAACAGCATAATATTTTGGATGCACTTTACTCTTTCTTGCTATAGTGAAAGATACTAATAGATTAGTAAATTACAGCATAATTAAGCTGGAAAAAAAAAGAGATTATGATCCAAGTGTTATTCAATGGAAACTGTTTTAGACCAAGCAGAAGGCAAATGCTGATGAAACCTTTATTAAAACAAGTATGATAGGAAAGAGAAATCGGTAATTGCATTAATTAATAAACAAGAAAAAAGAGCAAGATATTTAAATAATTATGATATTCAGAAATATTTACAAGCAATAAAGTTGTTTACCATTACATGTTCCTGCATAACCAAGTAAAATATTCTTTATGCATCTTTTAATTTTCATAATCGAAATGCAAATTCAGAGAATTAAAGGAAAATCCAAACGATTGCAATAAATAAATCACAACTCGGACAACTCCAAACTAGTCAATCAATTGTTTAAGAAAAGCCATAACTCCAAAAAATAAATAAAAGAAAAAAGGAACGCAAATCAACCCAAGCTAGACAAAATCAAATTCAAAGAGAAATAGTAACTAACTAGAGCTACAAACTTAATCCATGGAAACAATAATTGCAGCAGTTGCGAAGAAAACCATGAGAATCAAAAATAAATAGACGTGTCAACTGATAAGAGTGATCAATATTGGAAAAGATGAGAAATAAAAATTGGTTTTAGTTTTTTTTTCAATATCTTTCACTTTTTGTTTTGGGTTTTTATTTTTTTTTATTTTCCCTTTAAATTTTTGAATTATTAAAGAATTCAGAAGATTGCATTGAATTAAAAAGAATTAAAAAACAATGAAAAGAATTCGCAGTTAAATTAAAAAAAAAAAAAATTATACAAAACATTTTAAGTAATTACCGGCCAGAAAGCGGTGGCGTGCAGAGAATGACGACAAGCAGGCAGCTTAACAGAGGCTGGATCTGGCGAGCGAACGTACGAGAGACGTTAGCAGCTGAGAAGAGATTTTGAGTGAAATTTTAGAAAGTGAAAGGGAGGTAGGGTTTTGTAGAAATTTTAGAAAGGAAATTGGGCTAGGGTTTTCAATATAAACTCATATATTAACATACCAGTCCCTGCCATTCAGTGAAAGCAACTTTAATATTTTATAGCAGGTAGGTTCTTTAAATTCTTCATTTAAATTGCATACAATTACGGTTATTAGGGCCGGTAAAAATTGGATACCACACAATTATTATTTGGCACAAATTTGATGTGAAATATAAATTTGAATTTGAAAATTTTGAATCGTTTGACAAATGCATCATGACCGAGTTTGTGGTTGTTAACTCACTAATCCGATTATAACAAGAATAGTCATTCGAATAATCGTTTCGAATTAATTAGTTTATGATCCATCAGCTGAATTACAAATTTACAATTCATTAATTAATTCATAAATAACTAATTGTGTTACTGTAATTTACTAATCTATTTATTACCCAATTAATATATGGGTAAATGTGTCGATTGATCCCATCAATCCATTTTATTATCTATTGTATTTTTAATTTTTTTTTTTATACAATTTATAATTTTTTTATATAAAATATATTTAATATACTAAAAGTTAAAATATTAAATTTATATTGATATGATAATAAAATTATAAATATATACTTTAATTAATAATAAATATGAAATTCAAATTAAGTATACATAGATAATAAACTATACTAGTTTATGTATGATAATAACTTAGCATATTAAAATTAATAAATTTGAGAGATAACATTCGTAATGCCAGGCCAAAATATACTAAATCCCAATTCATGTATATTTTCTAAGCCTTAGAATTGTTAAACCCATTAGTGAATTACAAGTTCTACATTACAAATGTCTCATGTTGATTCGGAGGTCCTTATGTAACAATTGTTACATGCTCTCAAGTTATATATTGCTAGTAAGATATACCTCTGGAAAACTTGTAAGATATCAAAAATTTATCCACAAACACACAAAAAATTATAACTTAAATGTGCAAATTTCATATCATATTTATAAAATCCTTTACAACATAAATATGTGTATATATAAATTTTTAAAATATAATAATATAAAATATATCTTATAAATTAAACGACTTAGTAGACATCATGAAACCTAATTGTGAGTCAAGAATATCGTACTTGAATGTGTATTTTAGACAAGCATAATCCTAACACGCGTCGTTATTCTACCCTGAACTTGAGTCTGTAATGTGAGAGTGAAAGGGGTGAATATACAAAATGTACCCTATGAGTTAGAATTTAGCAAAACAATTTCAATAGAATAGAAAAGAGTGCAAATACTAAAATAATTTATTTTAAAATATTTTCGAACTTGCTATTTTTATTCGAGTCATACCTTGGTTGGGGTTAACTCGAATCCACCAGTGTATTGCTTTATAAAAATACACAAGGTTTTAATTTATTTTTTGAAAAAATAGATTTATTAATAATTTATAAAAATATAGTTCTCTTTATAAAATCTTGTTGGTCGTCGAAAAATGCACAAATATCAAGGCATGTCAATCAATAAACTTATGGCCAAAAAATAAAGGAGTTCACCAGAAAATGACCATACCATAGCGTAAAGCACTACTACAAGAGTTAAGATTTGTTGGAAGCGTCAATTCACTCGCCAAAAAATACTATGAATTAGTGACAAAAAAATTCGACTGGCAAAACTTGTAATAGGGTATAAATAGCTCCAATAATGGCATTCTTTGCACAGTTGCGATCGTGGTGACAATAGGAATCTTTGTTGAGAACCTAAGTAGGCAGGATGAGCGTGAGAGGCAACGAATGCAGAAAGAAGCAGCATGCATAGCCACAGAGGCTAGCATTTGCAGGGAAAGCTCACCAGCAATATGGAGTTTAGCGCAGCAAGATGCAAACATGTCGCAGGCAAAGCAAATGTCGTGCATCGGCCCAGCGCGCAGCAGCGGAGAACACGGCGGCAAAGCTTGCGTAGGCACAGCGCGCGCCTGCACAGAATGTGCCCACACAAAACACGCAAGCACAGCACACAGATGCTCGCCAACAGCACGCAAGGAGCGCGCAAGCACGCAACAAGCAACAGCAACCTTGCGCGACATCGTGCATAAGGATGCGGGCGACAACAGTTAACGCGCACGCCGCCAACGACATTTTGCCGCACATCATCAGCAATCAGCCGCAGCACATCAGCAGCACGCATATGCCAGTATGCAACATCCAGTGCAAGCAGCAGCAGGGAATGCCGCAAGCAGCAGGAAGGCATTGAGAGGACATAGGCGCGCCAAGCGCCGTAGAGGCCCGCGATTCAGCAAGCAAGGAAGCCCATCGACAAATTGGCCTTGTCCACGAAGGCAAGAGAATTCTACAACGAATGGAGTTCTAGCGACAGCAGGACTTTGCCAGCAACACAGTCCGACAGCAAGTAGGACACAGCAAGTAGGACACAGCAAGCTGGAGTTCGATGTCCACTAGGACACAGCAAGGTAACAATTTATATTTAGGCAGAATTAGGAAACTTGTAGGATTAGGAAACAATAAGATAGGATAAGATTTATCCTTATTTAGTCATAGATAGCTTAGAAATCCTTCTCATAGTCAAATTAGGAGTTTATATTAGAGTCAAACAAGGCTGCTATCATTATAAATACAGTCATTCATCATGTAATTGAGTTTAGGCTTTCATATATTATTTGTTTATCAATAAAATAGTAGATTGATTAGCACAATTGTTGTCATTCTTTATCTTCGGTTATCCTCAAGACTTTTTTTAGGATTAACTTGGGTTTAGGCTAAGGTCAAGAGTTGTCTTCCTTACCTAGGAGTTGCGGAAGGGTTACAAGTTGTCTTCATTTTCTAACATATCCATTCGTGAGGTTTTAAGAGCTGCCTTGCCTCACCAACGCATCTGTGCATCACCATCGCATCTACCATCGAGCGACTGAGTGCGAAACAAGAAGTTTATGGGCGAAACATTGAGGGACTCAAGTTTTAAGTATCAGGGCAGCAACTACGCATGTGAACAGTAACTACCGGTGCCCCTAGACCGCGAAAAATTTGGGGGCCGAAAACCTGGACCCCAACAATCTTGGTGTCGACGGTGTCAAAATTCGATTATCGGAGAAAAGAATGACATTGTTTACCTAAAAAGAGACACAATAAGAAAAGAGAGAGAAAAGAGAAAAAATATTTTGAGATAATAATTTTTTGATCATCTTGTCATTACGTAGACCCATGCATGCTTTATAAAAAATTAGTATTTTATAACTCATATTTGTAAAATAATTATTCTACCTTTCTCGAGTTCAAAGGATGGATTTTATAGCAAACATATGCGGTAATAGTGAAGAAAATTTTCATCATGCATTTCACATGTCTTTGGTAGAGTTAGATGTAATGCATGCAACCCTCCAAGGTGTCACATGTTTGCTCCACTTTTGAAAGGCAAAAGAAAACAAATTTCATGGCCCTCTTCGTTCTTGCAAACCAGGTGAAGGAAAAAGAGAAGAATTTTCAATAAGAATATGTAAGTTGATTTTTTTAAATAAATTTTATACATTAACATTTTTTTGAATATACATATACTCATATAATTAATTGTTAGTGATGTTATGAATAAAATATAATTTTTTTCTTTTCTTAATTTTGTTCTAAATTTTTTTGTAAATTGAAAAAGATTTTTGAGAAAAATTTTATTTTGTTATAACTTGTTTAAAATAAGTTTTAATGTGTTACTAAATTAAAACTTTGTATGATGTCATTTAAGTGATTAGGGGGAAAATTTTGTTTGATGTAATTAAAGTTTTAATCTGTGCATGTATATGTTTAATCAAGAAAAAAAAGAGAGAGGATAATTTTTTTTTATTAATTATTTTATAGTAGATGATTTGCTCTCTCTCTCTCTCTCTATATATATACACATGCGCGCGCGCGCGCACACACACACACACACACACATATATATATATATACATATGTGTATAAGTTATTATAAATCATAATAATCACTTAACGAAACAGAATGCTCAGATCTTTAGTGTATTTGCAAATATAACCTAAATTATTTCTAAATAATAATTTTAACCTATTTTTGGTAAAATAGTAAATAAACCTAAATAATTACATATTTTCACATTCTTTATACTAATCTAGCAAACAAGTCCCCACTTAATAAATCATAATAATCACTTATAATTTCGTTAAGTGATTATTATGATTTATAATAACTTATACACATATGTATATATATATATATATATATAT
>CP135533.1:7239894-7279854 GCA_032402905.1 Khaya senegalensis | reverse complement strand
TGATGGATGGAATAAATGAAAGAATAGTTTTAATTATATTTTATGTGAACAAAAATACCCTTTATATTAAAATACAAAATAATTTATGTATTTAATAATTTAAAATTAAATAAATTTTAAATTTTAATTCTAACTAAATTCTAAAGTTTTAATAATTAATTATTAAATAAATATTTAAATTTTAATATGTAAAAATTTTTTAATTAAAAATAATCTTTTAATTTTAATTTTTTTAATTTAATTATTATAAATGATTACCTACTAATTTATATTCATATATAATTAATTTATTCTTAAAAAGTTATTATTAGACTACCAACATATTTAGTAATTTTTTCTTAAAAATTAAAAATTAAAAAATAAATAATCTAATTTTTTTAAATAAAATAAGTTTGTAACAAAAATAATTATTTATTTGTTAAATTTATATAAAGATAAAATTAAAAATTAATATTTTAAGAAAGTTAAAAGTATGAAATTTTTTATTTTTGACCATTGAAATTTGGATTCCTTTTGTGTTGAAGGAATCTGAATTTTCTTAACCTTGAAAAAAAATAATTTCTTTCTCCTTTTTTTTCTATTTACATTTTACAAAAGTAAACAAATAATTCAAATTATCTTACCTTTTCCTTTTCTTTTCCTTTTACTTTCCTAAAAACAAACATGCCCTAAGTATAAGTTTGGTGCAATTTTATAAGCTCTATAGCAAAAATATTAGATGGTAATTGTTTAATATATGTTGGTAAATTCAGGAGTATACCTTTTGTACAAGTAACTGTTATTTGGATTTTAGGCTTATTTACACAAGTAGGGGTTTTTTTGTTTTTTTTTTTTTTTTTTTGTAATAAGAAAAATATGCATACCATTATATCTGTAAGCAATCAGTAGACTCAATTTTTTTTTCTTAATTTTTCTTTTATGGTATTAAAGGGTTCGTGCAAGAGGCTAAGAAGCATGTGGTAGACAAACCACTCAGCAAGTAAGTTCTCAAGGACTTGACATTTAGTTAATGGTCTGAAATTTTGCTGTTCAATGTACAAAAGGAGTCCGATGTAAGGGCCATTTTTTTTTTTAATTTTTAAAGTTTGAAATATAAATTTGACTTTTACATTCATACAATTTATGTATTTAGTTTTACAACTTGACTATGATTACTAGCCCTCTATGTTTCAATAGAAAAGAATAAATATTTCTTAATTTTGACTAAATAAAAAAAATGTATGAATGATTCCATAGTCTTTCACTAAAAATACAACTATTAAATTTATTTATTTCCTATGATATAAAATCAAAGTTCTTAATTTTCTATTAAATACTTTAATTTTTACAATAAATCTTATAATTTTACAATTTTACAACAATGTAATAATAAACTATCTTTAACAGGAATTAAAAAAAAAATTATATGCTGGAAGTGGGTTCAACTAGTAAAATTTATTAGGGTGATAAGAGAAATAAATATTCAAAGACTTAGTCACAATATATCTCATATATCTTACAACATTTAATATAAAATTTGAAATAATTAATATAAAATTTAAAATACGAATGTAAAACTTGAAATGATAAATATAAGAGTTGAAAAAAATAAATCTTTCATACATTCCATGTATCATAGTTAGACTCGTGGTTCAAAGAGCACTTACAATGGATTAAAGAGGAATTAGGTTTAATTTTTTTTGTTATATATTTAAACAAAAAGTATATATCATATACACTAAAACCTTTTTATAGTTATAATGTTACAACCAAATTAATTTTATTATTATAAGGAGATTATAACTTAATAAATGTATAATTACATTAATAATTAATTAATAGAGTATGTCAAATATAATGCATAAACATTGAAGCTCTAAACATACTATAAAATTTAGAAATATTTTAGTTTTAATAAAAAAAGTATCAATATTGACAAGTTATTACGTACTCGCAAACTTAAAGATATAGTCAATAACTTTAAAGAATAAATTATTGTTTGAAACAATTTTAAAAAGATATTATATTCCCTTTTTTTCTTTCTTTAATATAACATAACATATATTTTTTATAATATATATATATATAATTATTAATATTAGGAGGCAAGTTTCTTTAGATAAAATCTAGAAAAATTATAATTGTTACAATACGAAGTTATTTTTATTTATAATTGGCCCAAATTAGAACCATAATCTCCATATAAATATATAAAGATTATTCTTATATCGAGTATCACTATAGAGAAGTCTAACTGTAACAAACAAAACAACTTATAACACATTTAATAGATAAACAACTTATGGCACATTTAATAGATAGGATAAAATTGGACTAAATTATTTATACTAATGGTGCGTGTTTGTTGTAGTATAAGATAGGAATATATTACACTAGACTAAGTGAAACTACTTTTTCAAAAAAAAATTTCAAATAATTGCATTATCAATTATTAAGTATCTCAAATATTCTATTTATAATAATGAATCAATACAATTTTATTTTCAAATTGATATGTATATTATTAATTAGAATTGTTAAAATAAAAATTAATTAAATTTTAATCTAAATTTAGTTATTATATATTAACAAATATTAATCTTATTAGCTAAATAAAATAATGTTATATAATTAAATAAATATTTTAAAATTATTAATACGTTATTTGTAAATACTAAATTAAGCCAATTTTAAATTTCAAATATTTATCTTGTAACACCTAGCTTTCCTTTTAAAATTGGTCAAGGATAAAGCAGGCATCTCACCACTTACTTGCTTCATCCAATTAAGTCGGTCAGCCTATTCATAAAACCCTTTGGTTCAATTGAGTTGAACAATTAACAAATTAAATTTAAAGAATAAAATTAGAAGTCAAAAGTCAAGAGCATAAAAGAAAAGAAAGAAAGGAAAAAGAGAAGAAAAATAAAAGAGAAAGAAATTTCGATAGGAAATGTAGTTATAAAACTATAATATTTATATTTTTATAGTGGCAACACATATCATATTCTGAATTTCAATAGGAAGTGTAGTTATGAAATTAGAATATTTATGTTTTTATATTTGCAACATGTATCATATTCTAAATTAGTTTTAACAATTAATTTTTTAAATTCTATATGTTTAAAAGCGGGTGTAATGATAGGAAATTTAGGAGAACCTAAAATCATCCAAAATTGATTATTGGATTGCGAGTTGATACATATGATTCGTTATATATTTTACTAATTGATTTTGGATACTATATAAGTGTTAATTGTTATAGTAATTTCAATATTAAAAACTTTTGTTTAAGAATATAATTTTAGGATATTGATTTATGATTAATAGTTTAATTTTTATTAGTGTTTGAATTATTATTTATATTATTGTTTTGATATTAGGAAGTGATTCTAAAATAGTAGATAAATGGGTGAAAGTTTGATTATTACTTTTTGTATATTGAGCTGGGTGTTTATATGTAATTGGCACAATTTTAATTTTAGAATACTGAAAAGTGAGGTGTTCATTTTCTTTAAAATTTATACCTATGTACATGAATTTTCTGAATGTATACATGTTAATCTCATTAATTATTTGCTTAACCAAAAGTTAAATATGTTGTACATGAGAATTCAAGAATAAAATTTCAATTGCATGTGCTATCTTTCAGTAGGAAAAAGTTTAAAGTGCTTATTTAAAATTAATGAGATTAATTTTCTGTAATTTTGTGAAAAAAATTAAAATTATATTTTTTTCATGAATTAGATAACTTATTAAATTTGAATTTAATATAGTTTTGCTTAGTTAAGCATTAATAAAATGAACGTGATTTCTGATCATCGATAAAAGTTCACAAATAGAAAATTAGGTGACATAGACGTGATTTTTGCCCTGCAATAAAAGTCTAGAAATATGATATTATGTGATATGGACATAATTTTTGTCTCGTTTTGTAAATAGTGAATTAGGTGATATGGATACGATTTTTGTCCCATGGTAAAAGTCTTTAAATAGAAAATTAGGTGACATGAACATGATTTTTATCTCACAGTAAAAGTCTATAAATAAAAAATTAGGTGGCATGGATACTATATTTGTCCTTAGGTAAAAGTTCGTAAATAAAAAAGTGACGTGGACATAATTTTTGTTCTATGCTGAAAGTCCACAATTAGAAAATTAGATAGAACGCCAATTCCTAGAAAAAATATCCCTAAAGTATACATGGAATTAATTAAATGAAATTTGTTTATAATATTATGACATTGTATATGTAAGTTTAATTTTAAAATCTCTCGAATATTATTTGTTAAAATGTTTTTAGAATTTGGAATATAATATGTATATTATTTATCTTTAATTTTTTGTTAATTTTTGTTACATATAAATATTTACTAGACATTAACTCACCCTTATTTTTTAGATTCTAAGTGAGACAAGAGACAAGATTATTAAATCAAGGTAGACATTTTTTATTTGGAGGATTTTTTGTTGTATTTTGTATCTATAAATATAAAAAAGATATGTGTATAAGTTCTTAAGTTAGTGGATGGATGGTAGACTATCAAATATCAATATTAATGCTAAGGTAAAGTAGTTAGAATTGGAAACTCTTTTAAGAGTTTTAAAATCTAAATTACAGGTTTTAAGTTTTGATAATATCCACTTTACAATAAGAAACTACAAAAAAAATAGTGAATTTGGTAGTTAAAAACTTGGTATCAGAGCAAAGGTTCTATATTTTGTAGACTATTGTGTAACATATACATGTGCAAGCATCATAAAATGATTTATTAATAATGACATCAATATGCATGAGAATAATAAGCCTAGCATGATACCTGTCATAGATATGAATTTATCTCTAGTGAAAGAGAAAAAGTGAAAAGGTAAGGGAGAACAAAAGTTGATTTTTTACCGCATATATCCATGAATGAAACTCGAGTAAATTATATCATAGGGATGTATCATTAAAATGGATGGTTATAATATATAAGTGGATTTAATTCCTTTAGATATTTATGATTTTGATGCTATATTAGGAATAGTTAACTTGCTAGCTATTGTGCTACAGTTTATTATTTACAAGAAGAAGTGAGATTTTGAAGATAAGTCTTAGCATTGTTTTTTATGGAGAATGGTGAATTCTTCTTGCTTGATATCAACAATTGTTGCTAGTAAATTAGTATGGAAGTATTATTGTACTTATATGGCTCATATTATTAATATTGAAGCTGTTCAAGTAAAGTTAGACGATATTATTGTGGTAAATGAATTTTCATAAATATTTTATTAAGATTTTATTGGTTTGATACCAGATAGAAAGATTGAATTTACTGTGATTTAACTTTATATGCAACTCCTATTTTTGATACCTTATAGAATGATTCCATCATAATAGAAAGTGTTAAAGGTTCAATTACAAGATTTAATAGACAAGGGTTTCATTAGATTTAGTATATCTCTTTAAAAAGCACCAGTATCATTCATGAAGAAGAAATGTGGAACCTTAAGACTTTGTATAAATTACCGATAACTAAACAAAGTTACAATACGTAGCAAGGATCATCTTTTTTGCATTGATGACTTATTTGATCAATTACAAGGTGTTAAAGTTTTCTCTAAGATAGATTTACATTGAAGTTATCATTAATCAAAGATTAGATGTTGATGTACCTAAAACCGTTTTCAAGATCCATTATGAACATTATGAGTTTTCAATGATGCTAATTGGGTCAACTAATGCTTTAGCTGTATTTATGGATCTAATAAATCCGGTATTTTATCCTTATTTATATCGATTTATCATTGTGTTTATTAATGATATCTTGATATATTCTCAAAGAGTAAAAAAACGTGCAAAGCATCTAAGAATTATTTTATAAATATTAAAGATTAAATAGTTTTATGTAAAATTTAGTAAATATTAGTTTTACTTGGATAAAGTTGCATTCTTAAGTCATGTGATTTTAGTTAATGACATTTACATTAATCCTCAAAAGATAGAGGCTATAATTAATTGAGAGCAACCTACTAATGTAATAAAAGTCAAGAGTTTACTTGGATTAATTAAATCTTATCAAAGATTTGTTGAAAGATTCTCTAAAATATCTGCAACATTAACATGACTAATTAGGAATAATTTGGAATTTGAGTTTTTTAAAGATTATGAATAATGTTCTCACGAACTTAAGAGAAGATTAACTTCTGCACTTGTTCTTATAACTCCAACTAGTATTGATGGATTTATGGTTCATAATTATACATCCATACAAGGTTTGGGTTGTGTATTAATGTAATATGAAAAGATGATTGCTTATGCTATCCGATAGTTTAAAAAACATGAACTGAGCTATCAGACATATGATTTAAAACTAGCAATAATAGTGTTTATATTAATGATTTAGGGTATATTGTTTGTATAAGATTACTTGTGAAATTTATACATATCATAAAAATCTAAAATATCTATTTATGCAAAAGAAATTAAATCTTAAACAACATAAATGAATTAAACTAATTAAAGACTATGATTATATCATTGATTATCATATAAAAAACAGAAAATAGTAATAGATGCACTTTGTAGAAAATCTTAAAACTTTATTTTTCTTATTTTTCATATGAAGTTGACCCATCTTCTGTTGTTAAGTAAGTTAAGATTGCTTAGAGTTCATTTAATAATATATGAGTATATACTGAGGGAGTATTATTGATGGCAAGGCATGAGAGAGAGATTGCAGAATTTGTATCTCGATGCTTAACTTATAACAAGTTAAGGTTAAACATTAAAAACTTGTAACATTTTCTTAGCCTCATTTTATTCCTGAGTGAAAGTGGAAACATATTACGATAGACTTTATTGTTGACCTTCTATTTACTTAATGCAGTTATGATAGTATTTAGGTATTTGTTGAACTACTTACAAAATTTGCTCATTTTTCATTTGTTAAGAAATACATATTCATTTGATAGATTGGACAATTTGTATGTAAATGAGATATTATAGTTACATAAAGCATCAATATTTATTGTATCTAACAAAGATCCTTATTTTACCTCCAAATTTTGGCATAGTCTACAACATATTATGGATACCAAATTGAATTTTAGTACATCTTTTCACCTTTAAACGGATAGACAATTATAAAGGATAATTAAAATTTTAAAAAATATGCTTTGAGCATGTGCAATCTAATTTAAGGTTAATTAAGATACATATGTACTAATAATAGAATTTTCTTAAAATAACGATTATTAATTTACTATTTAGATAGTACCGTATGAAGCCTCATATAAAAGAAAATGTAAAACACCTATCTATTGGAATGATCTTGAAAAAAGAAAGATGTTGAGCCTATAAATTGTACTAGACACTATTGTAAAAATATACAAATGTAAGTGCACGTTATTATTAACAAATCATAAAGTTGATGAGTTAAGTATTGTTTTCACAAGGATTGTTTATGTAAAATCTAAATGCCAATGTTTACTACTTTACTATTATTTGAACAAGTTAAACACTAATTTTATTCACTAACTAAAATAACACTTAAACTAAAATAAGACAAAAACTAAGGTTGTGATCAAATAAAGAAAATTTCAAGGTATCTAATTTTATCTAAATTAATTTAAATTTAATTTATGTGATAATTAACAGAAATTAAGTTCATAATTGATAATGAAGAATCTCACATGTATTCATTTGTCTTTTTTAATATGATAATGAAATTCACATATATTCATTTGTCTTTTTTAAGATGATAATGAAAATATATCTAAATTATTAACTCATTATATTCTTATATGACTTCAAATAATTAGAAATTTATAAAGTTCATAAATTTCATATAAAAATTACACTAAATATATAAGTATATTACCATCTTATATAAATTCAATAGATTTTATCTTAAGTTCATAAACATACAACACGTTTTTTAAAGTATTAATATATAATCAATTCATCTAATTAATGACCAATTAAAATAGAAGCAATAAGAACAAGATGAATACTCAATTATATAACAAAATTGAAATCAATTTAAATAAATAAACATTAAACTTTTATGGTTTGGCTACATTTTAACCATGGAATACCAAATTTAGTTCATGATGTAAAAAACTACAATCAAAGAAACTAAATTCAACATTTTGAAACAAGAAAGTTAAAAAATGAAGAATTAGACTAAAAAATTGTTAAATTGAAAATGGCAATGTCTTTTTTTCTTTTGTGTCATTTGTGCTTCTTCTTGTCTTCTTTGGTTCTCTTGTCTTTTTTATCTTTTTTTTTTTTTTTTGCCTTCAAAAGCCTCCCCTCTTCGAAATCTCCTTTTTTCCCTTTGAAAACTAAAAAATGGAGCAAAATTACAATACTTGTTCTCATTGGGCGCCATGACTTTAGCTATTAGTGCTACGGCATCTAGTTCTAAATCTTAGGGCTTCAGCCTTGAGTTTTGGCATTGTAGCCCTAATGCCACTAGCCATAGTTTTTTCCTCATGGTTAAAGCCATAATCTTACAAGTTTGGCACCATAACTTTGATGCTTCTGTCCACCCTTTGTTATTTTCTCATTTTTGAAGCAAAAATATCGTTTATTCGATGATTGTTGACTCCAAATCATTTCTAAATGCTTATTCATTTATTAGTTGAAAATTAAATGAGAAATGTGTTAATTCTTCACATAATCTCAATTTTAACTGAACATCAAGTAAAAATCTTTCAATTAATGAACATAAAAACCTTTTATTAGACACTGATGAGAAAATTACAGTTATTAGAAATATGCCTAAAATGACTCTAAATAGGTAGAAAAGTTATAAAGATAAATGTAGAAGATAACTTGAGTTTGTTGTTAGTGACTAAGTTTTCTTTATAAATTTTTCTATGAAAACGAAGGAAGTTGAGTCCTTGATATATAGGTCTATATAAGATTATAGCAAGAATTGGTGAAGTGGCTTACTACTTAGCTCTACTACCAAAATTACCAAGCATTCATAATATTTTTTGTGTTTCTATGTTGAGGAAGTATATTCATGATCATTCTCATATTTTAAATTTACAACCAGTGCAATTGTGAGATAACTTGGCCTATGAAGAGAAAGTTGTCCAAATACTTCACTCTAAAGAAGAAAAGTTATGTAGCAAAATATTCCCATTATTTAAAGTATTATGAAGGAATCATGCAGTTGAAGAAGATACATGATAGTGAGAGGATCATTTGTGAGATAGGTATCCTTATTTATTTAAACTATGTACATAGTACATAAATTTTAAAGACAAAATTCTCTTAAGGGGAATGATTGTAACACTTGGCTTTCCTTTTAAAATCAATCAAGGATAAATTAGGCATCTCACCACCTACCTGCTTGATCAAATTAAGTCGGTAAGTTTACTTATAAAATCTCTTCCTTTAAAATTGAATTTAAAGAATAGAATTAGAAGCCAAAAGCTAAGAGTAGAAAAGAAAAGAAATAAAGAAAAAGAAAACAAAAAGAAAAATTGTACGAGGAAAGTTGTAGAAAACATATTTGAAAAGTTAAAAATATATTCAAAAATTCAATAAATAACAATATAATTATGAAATTAGAACATTTATATTTTCAAATTTGAAAATACATATTACATTCTAAATTAATTTTAATGGTTAATTTTTAAATCATGTATATTTAAGAGCGAGTGTGAAAGTAGAAAATCTAAGAGAGCTTAAAACCACCCAAAATTGATTATCAAGCTATGAGTGGATACTTTAAGCCATCATATACTTTAGTAATTGATTTTGGAGACTAGATAGGTGTTAATTGTTGTAGTAATTTCAATATTAAAAATTTCTTTTAAGGATATAATTTTAGAATATTGATTTATGATTAATAGTTTAAATTTTTTTTAGTATTTGAATTAGTATTTATATTATTGCTTTGAATATTAAGAAGTGATTTTAAAATAACAGATAAATTGATGAAATTTAATTACTACTTGTTGTGTACTGAGGTAGGTGTTTACACACAATTGGGACAATTTTAGTTTTAGAAAACTGAAAAATAAGGTGTTCATTTTTTAAAAAAATTTAAATACATGCATATGAATTTTCTAAATGAATATAAGTTGATCCTATTAATTGTTTGTTAAACAAAAGTTAAATACGTTATGTATGAGAGTTTTAGCTACATAAATTTAATAATAGAATTTCAATTTTATGTGCTATGTTTCAATAGAAAATGTTTAACTGTATCTTTTGAAACTAATAAAATTAATTTTTTCTAATTTTGTTAAAAAATTTAAAATAATATTATTTTTATGAATTGAACAATTTATTGAATTTGGATTTAATATGATTGTGATTAGTTTAGCACTGATGACATGGAATTGATTTCTTTATCGCAGTGAAAGTACGCAAATAAGAAATCATATGACATGATATTCTGCAATAAAAGTTCACAAATAGAAAATCAAGTGATATGAACGCGATTTTTATTCTATAGTGAAAGTTTGCAAATAGGAAATCAAGTAACTTTGATGCAATTCTGTTTCATAGTGATGACAAAATTATCAAAGATTGGCATTCCTTATTTCTATCCAACAACGTACGAATAGTTCCTTGATTTTGGCCTGCAAATAGAAAATCATGTGACATGAATGTTATTTTTGTCTCATAATACAAATTTATAAATAAAAAATCAGATAATATAGATGTGATTTTTGTCCCACGGCGAAAATATGCAAAAAAAAAAAAAAAAAAGGTGTGGTAGCAATTTCTAAAAGTAATATTCTTAGAGTACGCATGAAATTAATTAAATAAGATTTGTTTATGATATTATGACATCTTATATGAAAGTTTATATTTAAAATTTCTCTAATATTATTTATTAAGATAGGTTTAGAACTTGAAAAAGAAATTGTATACTATTTATCTTTATTTTTTTAATTTTGTTGCATATAAATATTTATTAAGTATTAATTCATCTCTATTTTTCATGTTCTGAGTGAAGTAGAAGACTTGATAATTGAAGTAGGTTAAACGCATTTTTCAGTTGGAGGATTATTTGTTCTATTTTATATTTATAAAAATAAAAAAGATATGTGTATAAGATTTTGGGATTGGCTATGATTATAATTGATTTTTTAATTTTTATGTTGTCATTACAAATTTTTCGTTTATATTATAAATACTATTTATTATATATTTTAAATTTTTTTATTACATATTTTAAAATTTTTATTTATATTTCAAGTATTATTTATTTTTATTTTATTTATTTCAAATTTTTTATGAAATATTTTAAAATTTATATTACTATTACAAGTCTCGAGTTGATGGATGTATGGTATAACGATTGTACCATAGCCATTTTCTAAGTTTTCAAGTTAAATAATTGATGATGTATTATCTAATATCGCGCATTGACATCGAGGTAAAATAGTTAAAATTAAAAGTTCTTTTGAATGGATTTAAAATTTAAATTATAAATTTTAATTTTAATAATATTTATTTTACAAGAGAAAATTAAAAAAATAATAATAATGAATTGAGTCGATAAAAATGCGATGGTGCCCAAAGAATGTCACCAGGTAAAAATTTTTATTATCTCCTTACCAAAGATGTGGCCTTGGGAGAAAAAATGTGGGGCCCAAATAAATTATTGCAAGTTGTAATGTCATCACTAAAAACAGGATTAGGATTAAAAATCTAACAAAATAGTCCAATCTTACATCTTGTCCTGTGTACTAGACACGAATGTAAATATTTAATTCTAAATAAATTGATGTAAATGTTTAATCTTATATCCTATCCGATAACACTAAAATCGGAAACAAGATTCAATGTAAAGATCCAAACCTGAGACCGAATGTTTATATAAACTATTTGATATTAAAATGCAAACCCTTGGTAGCTTTTATGATGTAGGAAATTTTTTAAATTAGTCTTATTTATAGAGAAATTTAAATTTATAATCAATTCTAATTTAATCTTATCAAAATTAATTAATTAATAAAAAAAAAATTTTCTCTTTATTTTTGTATTAAATTTTTTTATTCGATCACTTTTAAAAATATACTTTTTTTTTCATCAAATTCATCCCTAAATCTGTATTTAAAGACAATTTGAAGAAGATAGAGGTTAGTGAATTAATTTTATTAATACTAAAAAAATTTAAATATATTTATTTATAGGATATTTTAGATATGTTATTGTTAAGTTAATTGATTGAATAATTAGGATAAAAAAACAAAATTATGTAAAAGCCATTATTGTTGGTAGTAGATCTAAATTTTGTATGTGGATAATGTAGAGTTAAAGACAGCATGTTAACACCTGATAGGGTAGGAAGAAGAAGACAGACAAAAATTTCCCTTGCTGGTTTGAGAGAAAATCCAAGAGGAAGAAGAGTGTAGGGTCAGGTCAGAGAGCATGGTTCTGCAATCGGGGAGCAATGATCATGTCGGGAGCTTGGGTCTGTGATCGTGGAGCAATGATCGCAAGTTTGGGTCTACAATCCGGGAGCCATGATCTGGGGCTTAGGTCTGCGATCAAAACCATAATGGCAAGCTTAGGTCTGCGATTATAATAATTATTGTTTATTTAATAATTAAATAATATTTAATCAAATAATAACATAATACTATAATATTAATTAAATGATAAATATATTATTAAATGGTTAATTAAAAATTAATAGTTATTATCTTAGGTAATTAAGAATATTAATAATAAATTATTAACTAATTACACTCTATCTAATAAATTATTTATAAATTTTATTATAACATAAATGATTAATAAATATTAAAATATTAAATAATAATAGGCATATACCCAATTAAATTGTAATGTTAATTGAATATATAAATTAATATTAATATAAATTATTAAATAGAAATTATTATTATAAACAATTATTATTTATTATTAATTAAATAGAAATCAGCAAAATGCTGCAAGTGGTAGTGAAACAAATGTAGAAAATATTTAAAACTAAGATCAAAATTTAATTGACTATTTATTTTCTATAAATCTATGACGCCAACAACCAGAACGAAATTTGTGAACATTAATACAGTAGTTAACGTAGCAATTTAAATGCGGCAATTAATGCCTTTGAAATAATTAAGTATTAATTAATCAATTACATATATATATATATTAATAAGTATTAATTATCTAACGATGAATTAATTAAATAATAATTTTACATATTAATTAAAAATTAAATATGTCAGTTAATGTGTTTTTAAAATAAGATTAATTAATAATTAATTATTAATTAATTGCACACACATAAAATATATTAATTGTCTAATAATGAATTAATTAATTAATAATCTTATATATTAATTAAAAATTAAATGTAATTTTAAAATAAAGTCAACTAATAATTAATTATTAATTAAGTGCACACACTAATACATATTAATTATCTAAAATAAATTAATTAAATAATAATCTTACATATTAATTAAAAAATAAATGTAGTATTTAATGCTTTTTTAAAATAAAATCATCTAATAATTAATTAACAATTAATGTTGCACGCACATTCTCTGGCATTAAATAACATCCAAATAACAAGTAATAATAAATAATAATAATTAGTTGCTCACTCCTACTAGTAATTATTTTTTTTATTAATAATACGAAGTAAATATATTATTGTGTAACTAATATTACTTTACCTATTTAAGTATCAATTATTATTAATTATAATACTAAATTAAAATTAAATTAATATGTAGCATTTAATATTTGTTAATTTAATTAATATAAATTAACAAATTTATATAGTAATTATAATTTTTTAACATTAAGTAATATTTTTGACTACTTATTTGTATTCTATAATTAATGTCAAATAAATATATATATAAATAATTTATTATTTATTAACATTTATATAGTATCATTAATAAAGTAACATTAGTTAAATAATTAACATAATTTTATAGTTCATAAATCCTTATTAATTGTACTAATTTATATTTATGAATTATATTATTAATTTAAAATTGTATTTATGAATTATAATACTTAATTATTATTTGATTCAAATGTAATCTCATAATTTACATGAATTATATATGCATTATTTATTAATATATATATATATATTAACAATTAATAGTTTATAAATCTTATATTTTTATGTTAATTAATTATGTAATATTATGTATTATCTTACAACATTATGTACTATCTTATTCTATTTAATTTTAATTAATTATCTAATATTGTTTGTTATATAATTTATGTTTTTTCATACGCATTTATTGACTATTCATTAATTAATTGTGTACCTTATAACCGAGGTAAATAGAGATCTAACTATAATTGAAAATTGCAATGGAGGAACATTTTTATTTAGAGTTAAGTTGTAAATCATGTTTAAGGGTGATAGATAAGATCAAATAGAAGTTGACTCCAACCTAAATTGATATATTTAGACAGACTTGCTTTGAACATTTTTTTTTAAAATTGAAACATTGCATCATCAAAGCCTTATCATCCATTATATATTGTTACATCAGATTCATGTAGATGTTGGCAACAAGGAAATATAATTTTTCGTGGACATGCATAATATTCATTTCTCTGGTGTAATGTTTAGGTTGATCACTAATCTAGATTATGGCAATTTTCAACTATTGATGTACCTGATAACACTCGTTTATAAGACACATTCTTTAAAGGTCAAGCAACCATTATTTTAGATAACATAAACAAGTATATGACAGATCTAATTTCTCTCTCATACCCAATTTAGATACAATGCAATTATCTCTTTTGTACATGCTGAAAGTCTTATATGATAAAGTTAGAAGGTACCACATCAATCAGTGATTATTTAATATATTAAAAAAATCTACTGTTTAATCATTATCCTTGAGGCTCTGTAGTATTTTAGTTTACTTTTTACTTTCCACAATGAATAATCCTAATGTAATTAAATAAATACAAGAAAAACTAACACATATTAAATATAGGTGGCAAAAAATTTGAGGGAAAGTACAACTTACTAGATTTTCTAATTTTATTTTAGATATTTATCTCAAACTATTATAAATTATTAGAGTAGCAAGTCAATAATTGAAGTATATAATCTTGTCTATTTTTTCATATACAAGCTTGTTTATTTTTGTCTATATAACTTTTTTTATTTTTCTTTTGCATTTCAAGTATAGATATATAAATCTGTGGTGAACTTGTAAAATAAAATTGCATAGAAAATCAACAATAAGACCCCACAAATTTTTTAACCATTTATGATAAGCTATTATTAAGTATTCCTAATCTATTAAAAAAAATAAATATTATTATATGAACTTCTATCCTATTATAATAATAATTATTATGCAATTGTTTCATATTCTTCTCACATTAAAGATAGAACCTATTGAGATTGAAAATCATATGTTAGCTAATTTTTTAATATTAGTCGATCTGAAAGCAATTATGATAGTTGTCTATTCTTGGAGGTAAACACATTACAACTGACATAAGTATGTTTATCTATCAATGACTATGTGATATTTCAATTAATTTATAGTACAAATTTAGTCATACTAATATTTAATGTTTATGGACAATAAGTCACACAATCATTGGGCCATCACTTTCCCACACCAACACTCCATTGTTCTCTCAATCCATCCCTTATTCTCCTACACTATCTCCCAATTATTCCCTCTAATCTCCACCCTTTTACTCTCTCAACCCTCTACCCCATTATTTCTCTAAAGCAACACTTTATTATTCCTCATCATTATCGCATAATCTGACGTTTGATGAGTTTTGAGTTAATGTAATGACCTAATTTGATACTTTAGTTGTAGATATCTAGTAGATGGGATAAGATTTTATGCATGATCTCTGTAATCTATGATGTGAATATATGAATGATCTTCACAATCTACAACATAATTATGTGCATGATATTTGCAATTTACAAAAAGAATAAATGCATGATATCCGTGATTTATGACAGGAGATTCATCGTGTAGATCAAAAGATTGACAATATTGGTGCAAATAATCTTCGTGGACAAATGCAGATAAACAACAGTCTATCTCTGGTATCACATGTTTAACTAGTAATACTTTAATTGATATCTTGTATTAGTGGTTGAATGAATTTATGGTTGTGATAAAGTTGTATTAGTTTACTTGTGTTAAATATTAGTTATGCTATTAAGTTGTACTTAGTGAAATGTGTAATTAAAGTAAAAATTCTGCCCATATTTGTTTTTGAATTACGTAAGCTACTAATTGTATTTAATATTTATGCAGTTTGAAAATCTACAAAAAGAAGTTGATATTATTGATGATATACTTGTTCATCAAATGCCTTTATTAGTTACTCAAGAAAGTCAATACGACCGTGTATACAAGAAGTGTCTTTATGAAACATCATCCGGTGCCTTCTAATCAGCCTTTACTATCATATCCAGTCGATTTACTTATTAATTCTTTGGCCTTTTATTCAGCTAAATTGTTTATAGAATATTTTAGATTGTTACAAATACCATAGGCTTCTACAAAGTTACAAATACCATATGCTTCTACAAAGTTACAAATAATGACCTTGACACTAACTTAACGTTGTAGTATGTTTGATCTAAATTCACAATTGGAGGATACGGTTAATGAATATATTTATTTTCTATCGTACAAGTATAATAATGATTATATTTATGCAATCTAAATATTATTTGATGATATTTGTAGTTGCAGCATATTGACTAACTTATATTTGGTTCCTCATTAACAAAAGTGTTGTAAGTATACAATCGTATAGAATTGCATGATTACCTTCTCACATCTATACGTATGTGCTATAAAATCTATGTTATAATCATTATAGCATAATATAAGTGATTTATGTATTGTTTTGTTTGTGTTTTACAGACTCGGTTACTTTCTATGTGAAGTGAGATAGTGATAAAAAATTGTAGTTAGGTTTTTTTCCCCTCGTGATTGATATAGAATAACGCATTAAGGGAGATGCTGAGAATGTGAGAAAGCTATAAAGTGCATGCAATCATGTATTCATTCTTGCACTAATCTGCGACGATCATTGGATTGCATGCTACGTGAACTTTTATCAACAATATGTTTCAGTTTATCACACAGCACCTCTAGGCATTCTAAGAAAGAGATGAAGAAGGCATTAGAGCCATTATGTGAGCCATTACTTTATGTCATGTGCCAGTGTGGGGTTTATATAGACAGGACAAATTGGATCATATGACACCATTCAGATGCCAGTTAGTGAATGACTTACCTCAACAAAAGATACATAACGCCAACTGTGATATTGTCATGTGTAAGTTCATTGAGTACGTCAACTTCAAGCATTTATTGAATTTTACAAAATGAGTATGGATATTTTTTCAAAATTAAAATGATATTTAAAATGTACTTAGAATGATTGCTTTGATATAAAGTGAATGATTCCATAACTTTATAAATGGTTAATAATATATTTATTTAACACTATCTAATAAAATTCATAATAAAAAATAGTGGGACAAAAAAATTAATAATAATTATGTACTATATATAAATAGCTATATATCATATTGTAAAATAATGACATTCTATATTTTGTGGGAGTACTTTTAACTTTCAAAATAATAATAACAATAATAATTAAATTTTTATTGATAATTAGACTTTAATAATTAGAGATAATAATAAATATTACCCACTTACATTATAGATATCAATTTAGCTAATTGTAACATAAATTTCAAATATTAATTAGATAGTTACTTAATTTATAACAACACATAATGTCATCAAACATATGTAATAATAAAAAATAAATAACTAAAATAAATTATAGTAGTTTGCATAAAAATTGAAATTAAAATCACAAAATAATACATTGTTTTACAAAACATATAAAATTAAAATGTTACATAATAAATACACATCAAGATTATGGTACATTGGATTATAACATGTTGCATGATTATGCTCGTGTTGTTTATAACGTGAATATCGTCGGATAATAACATCTTCTTCTATAAAAGGAATGCATTGGTTTCTCAAGTGATTTGGCAAAACACGACTTATTGGCAAGAGTACAATGATGGAATGAGCCTCATTTGGGATAATTCAAAAAGTTGAGCCTCCAATTGGATGAATTTCCTCCGTATATATTGTCACAAATGTATTATTCTAATAGTATTTTGAACAAAACTCTCAGTATAGCCCTCGAACATATCTAATAGTAGCAAGTGTATGAACATATAACAATTGCTATAAATCAAGTCAGTGGCATTGGTATGATTTTTTACAAAGATCTATTACAAAAACCTCTCCCTTTCCTTTGACTTCAAATTTAAAGTGAGATACAAGAATAACTAATAAAGTAAAAGATGACTACTTTTCTTCACAAACTTTAATCACTGCCACTTCAGTTAAGGCATCTTCAACACCCTTTACTAACTCTTCTCTTCTCTTGTAGAGCTAAAGTTGTAACATCGATTTTATCTAATCAATTAAAAACATAATAAATAGACAACATACATCATTCAGTAATGCATTCAAACTCTCCGCAATATTGGTGGTCATTATATTATATCATCGTACTAAAAAATGACATCTAACCTACTACTAAAACCCAATCTCGTGTGTAAATAATTTGCTGCCTTTGTATGTACCAACCTCATTTTATCCATATACTTTTCAAATTTACTAAATACATATACTTTTGAAATAAAATGTAACCCATAATAAAAATATCTTTCTTATAGTCTTTCATCTTATATCTTGTTTTCAAATTTTCTTCAATATGAAATGCACAAAAAACTTCGGTTTGAGTCCAAAAATATTGTCCTTATCTCTTTCAGTATGCTATTGTGTTGATTGGATACAAACACTAAATTTGACATGCCTCAAGTGCATCTCACAACTTAAATAAGAACTATTCTCACAATGTATTATTTTTAGAGTCCCAAATTTTGAAAATCACAAGATAAATTTGATCATTTTTATGTAATGCAACCACTATAAACATAATCCTCCTATATGTAGCTTTTAAAAAAGTGGCATCAATTGGAATCACTATCCATATTAATAAGAGAAAACAACAGATAGACCGAATAAGGGCCATGAAAAAATACAAAAAAATGGTCGTTCTCGTTCGTTTTTATATGTGTAACTATGCCAAAATTTTTCTCTTTTAAAACATGGCAAAACTATAAAAGTAGTTAAAAGACTCAGTTGGATTCTTGTACACCAATTTACGTACTACTTCTCTAGCTAGTTATGCCTTGCAATAGAACATACATACCCTAAACTCTTGGTAAATGTCATCTCTGATATTTATTAGAGTGTGAATACTATTAGGATCTTTGCCATTTACATTCGTCAATCACGTTTTGCTTCAAATCGATCTAATGTGGATCTACAAACCTTGAACTACAAATAATTCTTCAATACCACCCTATCCAATACATCTTGTAACTTTTTTTTGTACTAAAAATTTGACCAACAAGTATATCTATAGAGTTTGAGCTAGATAATCATCTGTCACTTGCGAAAATTATGGTAGAATATGAAGAACAAAATGAAAAGAACTTGAAAACTTTGACATAGTGTCTTGATACCCCACATAACCTATTTTCACAAATTCATCAGTATTCTCCTCACATTAGTTCAGATCAGGGATCATGACTATGTCGTTAGGATTATCAAATATACCAACACATGCGCTATTCATAATCAATTGAATATCAAAATAATTATAAGTGGGGTCTTTATTGTATTGACAAGGGCTCGATCTCTTACAAAGTGCAGGATCTACATAATGTAATGACTAAATGGCATACTGCATTACAGTTATATGTTTAGCACATACGAATTGATTGCTTTCCCTAAAAGAAACAAAAGGCTATAAGAGGATTTTTGGATTGTCATACTGCAAATGAAGCATTCAAAATAATCTATAATTAGTAACAATGATTTGTTTTGCAGTGATGTACAACGAATTAGACTCTCCTATTTGTGTAATCGTAATACTATTAATAAATATAAATAGATCAAAGTTATCTATAATACCCACATATTAAAGAGACTTGGTACCAACATTTCTCATGCTCATTTTAATATTAATATTTAAAAGTATAGTCATATATCATGTCGACTAGTTGTTGGTAGTTGATGTCCTTTGGTATGGTTAAGAGTTAAATCCTTTTACTAATATATTACTCAAAACCATTATTTGATACTTATAATTCGCCATAATGAATAAAAATTGTTATAAACTTAGTTATATTTGCATAAAATGGGAAAAAAAATTAAATTAATTGATTGATTTACACATGTTTAATAATAAGTTCATAAATAAAATATTTTATAAAATAATATTAAATAGTTGCTAAATATTTACGTATGTTAATATTGTATAATAGCGTACATAAATATTAAATATTTTATAAAATATTAATAATATATATATATATATATATCAAACAATTATTTAATAATAAATATAAAATACTTAATAAATAATAAATAAATAAATAAAATAGACTATGAAATATAAATAATTGATTCTAAATATTAAACAAGTTATTAATTACATAATTTATTTTAATTAATATTATTCGTTAACTAAATATTAAAAAGTTATTAATTATTAATTAATTTTTTAATTATCAATTATATTACTATTTCTTAATTACTTTAATATAATAATCATACCCTAATATATAAGGGACAATATATTAATATATTACAAATTAATTATTTATTAATATTTAAATAGCCATTAAACATTATATAATTATTACATTAGTTATCGTTGAAAAAGTATTGCATTTAATATATTTTGTAGTATTAAATTTTAATAATTATTGATTTATGTTGTTTCAATCATTAATTTTGCGGTCATCAATTTTTGCGATCCTCCATTTTTGTGGTTATAATTTTCGTGATCTACAATTTTTTCAACCTTCTTAATTTCTACAATCTCTTAATTTTGTAATATTTTATTTTTACAATCCTTAAATTTTGTAATTCTCCTTTACTTTTGCAACCATTTATTATCTGCTGCAATACCCCTTTTATTTTTGCAATCATTTATTTCTACGATCCCACTTTTATTTTTGCAATCTTTTATCAATTATATTAATTATATAATTAATAAATTTATATAATTAAATAATTATTATTAATTCGTTACGTACTTAAATATTATAATTTTTATTAATTATAAATTATTAAGTAATTTTTTGTAATTAATACTTAATTAATATTATATTATTTGTTAATTATATAAAATAATAAATATTAATTATAATTAATATTAAATAAATTTATAATAATTGCTACTACGAAATTCTAACATGTAATTAATGCTATGATCGCATGTTATAATTTATATAATAAATATAAATGATTATATTAAAATATAATTTAATTAATTTAATTTTTAATTTTAGAGTTAAAAACTGAGGTCATGGATTTTAGAGCATTTAATGTATCACATGTAATATCAAGTCAAATTAATTAATAGAGAAGTAATAGTAAACTTGCGATCATAGCTTTTTGATATCATAATTAAGATCCACCAAACAAATTAATGCATGCTAATGGAAATTAAAAATTTGTAATTAATTAATTATTTATTTATAAATTATTAAAATAAATATTTGTAATTTTCTTAATTATATATAATAAAATATAAATAATTTATTAAAATATCTATTAATTATATAAATTGTGTAAATTATTAAGTACATATTATTTAATTAATTATTACATTAATAATTGTTTAATAAAAAATTTATTAATTAAATTATTAAATAGTGTATTAATAACCGAAAAGAGTTGTGAAAAGATTTTCAAACTAGCCTTAATTATAAGTTGTGATACTGGATTATCTTATCACAATTTTTTTGTCCTCAAATTATGATAATCTTCGCTCGTCAAGCAAGTAACAACAATAACTTTCTTATAATTTTAAATATTTATATTTATAATATTATCATCAAGCAAAATACTTAAAAACAATGTTTGTGCATTACAAAATTTTTACTAATTTTTTCAATCAAAAAACTTAACCAAAAATAAATTTAATATCCTATTAACAACAATTAAAATTAAATTTTGTAAGCACTGATAAATAAAATACTCACCTTTGTTTTGCTATTATCTTAAATATTTATAAGAGTAAAAGTTGAGAAAAAATAAAATTTAAATTCATAAGTATTAATTAATTTTAATAAGATTGAAATAAAATTGACTACAAATATAAACCCCCTTTCACATAAGGCTAATTTAAGAAATTTCTCATGTGATGCAAAATATTTTTTTAAGACTTAAAATAAGCCAAACACCATAAATATTTTGCCACCATTTATTTGCACAATGTAAATCTAAATTATGGAATTTAATAATTTCCCTTTCAATTTCAATAAATATGATATGATCAAATGAATAAAATAACCTTTTTTATTTCATATAACAAAAGACCTGCACTATTCATTTATTATTATTATTTTTGGATATAAAAATAAGTTATTTAGTCACAGTCAGTTCCTAACTTAACCTAAGGTAACATCCAGCATAGCATACAACAACTCCCAAAGTTAAATCTTTTAGGATTAAACTAAGTTCAATACGCCAAATTCAAATATATATGCACTGCCGAAGGAAAAATCCCGCTTCAATTTCAAGAAAAAATACCTTCAACTCAAACATGTGATAAAATCACCGCCAAAACTTGACTCAAGACAATCATTTGGCTTTCATGTCAGTCTATTGTAAGGATTATATTAAGGCATTATTCAATAATTTCATTCCATTCTACTCCCATCAGCTTCATTCTTCCATGCAAACTACTGCCCACTCCTAATCATGGTCCCGACACACGACTTCTCAGCCTAATTGACCACATTCCTTCACAATGTGCACATCTCTTTAACGCTTTCGCTCTGACCACCACTTATATACTGGTTTGGAGGTTGGGCAGACAATCTCTTCTTCACGGAGTTTGCGTTTCTGACCCCTTTTCTATTCATTTAACATATTTATTCTTATTAATGTCCAATTTCTAACACAAAAGCCAGACAGGGAAAGAGAGTAAATGACCGTTCTATACCTGTAATTCCTTCTGCAATGCCATATCCATAAATAATTTTTCCAACTCCTCTGCTCTCTTTTTCCTCCCTTCTAATTCTCTATAGGAAGCAGCAGTCTTCCTGCAGTCAGAAAATATACAACATAACCAATTATTATTGCACAAAGCTGAATCTAGAATTCAGACAATCAAGGCAAACCTGGAGCGAAGTGTTACACTGATAAAAATGGAATCTTTATGCATTCACAACCAGAGGATGAAACTATAATTATTTTGATGAAGAGTTACAATTACTTTTCACTTTTCAGAATGTATTCGTATTAAAATACCAAAATAGTCAATTCAATATATTAAAGCTCCAAACAATATATTGTCATATGATCAATAAAGGTAATTACTACCAAAACAAGTTATCAACAAAGACCCATTTCTTGCATTCGTCCATGTTCTAGTTGAGTGGTCACCTATATGCACAATCCTAACACGAACTTTATGTTATCAATTTTATGAAGGGAAATTAGTAGAGAAAGCATGAAATAGGTTTTGTCTTACGTTTCCAAGCCTTTGAAGCCTAGCTAATATGATCCTCAGGCACTGCTTTGCTAGCACTTCCAGCAACATCATAAATCTGTAATTTTGTTTTCTGTCCATGTACTCGTACAAAGGAGCATAACAAATAAAAGTGGCAGGTTTCCTCCTTTCCTCCCACTCTTAATCTAAGGTGCAATTGTGGTTTGAACTATAAAGTAGGAACTTTTTGCTAAAATCTGTTCTTATCCTCTAGCTCGAAAACAACTCGACCCAACTATTGACTTCGTTTTTTTTGTATCTTCCACTTTTGAAAACCAAAAGAAAAACCCACCTTTATATTACCCTTGCAAGAAAGGCAGGATACAACCAACCATTGCAAACAACTAATGACAAGCTTTCCACATCCCAAAATAGAACAAAATTAGCAAGTTACCCTTTTTTCTCTTTTCCCCCTATCTCAAAGGAATATCGAATGGTTCTTCAATTTTAGAGGAGAATCCAATAAATTTCCTGTCTTACTCTCAGAATAACCCAACCCTACCTCCAGCCTTTATTTCTGGTGAAGATCATGATATTACAACCCATTCTGATGATTCATCAATTCCAGATAAAGCTGAAAGTATTCTTACATTCACTTTAAAAAATTTTGGAGATGCATTTACAATGGGAAAAAGCCACATAAAGTAGGACAACATGAGACACTAACAAGTTCAGGTAGTGGAGAGTAGTTCCATCACACTATGCTTTAACCATTCAACACTTACCTTTTAATGTGATCAGGAATGTCCTCACAAGCAGGCACCATATCCTTTCTTCCAGATTGGGACTTTATCTGTTTAGCCTCTTCCCTGCACAAAATACAACAAAAAATGTATAAAGCAATCCAAAAATTCATCACAACTTCAGACTAAATAAGCAAGGATCAACAAATTACTTAGCATATTATACAAAATTCTGACTGAAGGGGGCAAGAAAAAAGAAAAATTTAAATAGAGGACAAACTACTATTAGTAACAGGCCACTGAAACCATGAAAAAAAAATAGATTTAAGGATTTTACAATTCGATTAATGCATTGCAATAATATATATACATGACATACAAAGCCTAATAGAAGTACATATCTACAATGCTAATATAGAAACTTGTCAATTTACTAAACTATAACAATTACTAATAATCAATAGAATTTGCATTCTAAAGGCTGTCCATCTTCAGGAATTTCTTAGTATACTTAAGATACTTCTATGTAGGGATTGAGGTTTCTTTTTGCTCCTTGGGACTCCTTGTCCTTGTTTTTCTGGACTGTTATCCTGCTCACTTCTACAAATCTCTTAATGGTTAATATTATTCCCCTTTTGTTTCTTAGAAGAAAAAAACAACAATTTCTAATAATTAATTATTTATTCCATCAAGTCTCATGGTCTCATTAATATACCCGTATAAATAAGAAGTGAAATTTTGTAAAAAAATACTAATTCATTACATTTTTAGTTTCTACATTTTTAGGAATCATGGGCTACTACTGTTATGGTAAACAATCTAGCAGGATTCTGCAACCAACCTATTAGTCATGAAGCTTTGACCACAAAACAGGACATACTTACAATGAAAGAATCCTAATTTTTTGTTCTGATTTATCGATACCAACATCATTTTTCCCAAAACTATGTATTCACCAACATTGCAATTTAAATAAATAGTTGTAGTTGATTCTTAAATTTTCTATTTAAGAGAAATAGACAAAAGTTATCAAATGTTTAACGACTCAAAAATTGAACATGAAGCATGAGGACACATCCAAGGATGTATTGTTTCACCATCAGAAGACAGGAATAAATTAATATTAGAATTCAAAGGATGCAAAAGTGAATGGCGTCAGAGGATTAGATTTGGTCTAAAGGATAAAAGTTAAAAATTGGCTGGCTTGAAGTTTGCAACTAAACTTGTGTGGCTGAGTTGACAAAACTTTTATATTTGACAGGAAACTAAACAATAGATGGCCTCTTGAATAATTAATTTAGCAGCAACTTAGACTGCTGGACTCCATCATCACATGACAAAAGACAGAGAGATCTAGCCATGTTTTGGAAATTCACAAATATCTAGAAACAAATAAATTAAACACTTCTCATCAGATGACTAAGGTACTGCAACTCAGTATTGAAATTAAAACCAAAATAAGGAGGAGATCACCACAAATAATAATAACAATTCAAAAATTAAAAAGTAAGCATCATTAAAGCTCCATCTATGATTCAAGAATCTATACATTCTCAATATACAAGATTTCCAACATAAGCCCACAACATTATTGCCTTTATATAAAACCAAAGTTTCTGAAACACAAACCTGTCTTCAGCATAGTAAATATGTTTGTTTGATGGATTATTGTCAAGAGAGTGCAACATGGTAGTCAACTTTTCAATTTTCTGCACCAAAAAATGGGTTTATAATAACCACAGCAACCCATGTATTAGAAAGGACAATCCTAATATACACCACAAACATATATAGAAGCGATCGTTTACATTTTTTTCACTTTGCAGTTTCTGGAGGACATATCCTATATCTTGGGTCTTCATCAGCATGAGTTCCTCTTGAGTGTACTTGTTTGCCTCACTCCTAAAAGCATATGACTGATCAGTCAATTATGGTTTGCAAATGAGACAAAACAATGGTTAAAAGCAAAGAAAAAGAAGAGTCAAGTTACTCTATTCTATGCGCTCCATCAACAGTTTTCGTTTTGATCATTTTGAAGTAAAATTCATCTGGGTTCCTAAATGCTGCCTTCTCTTTGAGTCTCTGTAAAACAATCACACAGAACAAAACATGGCAATGCATAAGCACAAAAAATATTTGAGAGTTGCATTACAAGCAGTGAACATTAACAATTCAAGAATTAAAACCATAATTATAGCAAAAGAAATGTCACCTGTAGAGTCTCCTCTTTCTTGTGATATGCTTTTGCACGGACAACATAGTCCTTATGCTTTTCAAGAAGCCCAAATTTCTTCCTCGATTGCCTAACATAGATTAAAAAAAAAAAAATCCCATTTGTAAAGGGTTTCCAATAATTTTCCCAAAGGAAAGAATTACAAAGGGAAGTCAAGTCACTTACGGTTGAGCTCGCTCCTTATGAGCCTTTCTAGGAATTGCGTTCCTTAGAGATGACATTTTTTGAATAAAGGAAAGAAGTCCACAAGCAATGTGATAAAATCAAATAACAACCTGCAGCACAAACTCTCTCAGTATTAACCATCACTTGTAATTAAAATATGGAAGCAAAATTGTCTGCATGTTATTTCGAGACCCAGATAACAATTAGCTAGCTAGGAACTACAAATAGTTCATAGTTGTAATAGAAGTAAATTAATTCATTCACTAATCAATATTGGTGTTATTGAGAAAATACGGTCAGCAGCTAGCATTCTTGTATAAAGTCAATATAAAGGAATGAGTAATTTATTAGCTAAATGTGCGTGGACTTGGTTATAATTTTCCTTTACTATTAATAATATCTAATTCAATGTCTTTATTTGTTGAACAAATTGCACATCTAAATTAAACCAAACACTGAAATTTTCGCTAGTAGTACCTGTATACAAAATAATATCCCACCATTGTAGCAATGTTCGATTTTCTTTTCAACAATCAATAACAAAAATACTATTACAGAATCTTCATGATATCAAATTTTGTCAACAATCGAGCAATACCCACAAGCCAAAATCAGCAGTGAAACCTTAGATGACACATTCAGAAATTTTATCATACAGAAGGTATGCATAAATATAATCAAATAATAAGACATAGAAGCCGAATGTAAACTACAAACCTGAAGAGATATTTTGATAACAAGCAATAAGCAATGTACAGCTAGGAGTACAAAGCGTGGCACACGGTAGCAGCGTGGGTTGGGGCCGAAGCAGTGCACACAGGCTGCAGGGCTGTGGGAGCTTGTGTCTTGCAACCAGAGGCAGCTACGGGTGATGACGTTGCACTACCAGCTGCTGCAGGGTGAATCGAATTCCGTAAAATTAGATTTTAGAGTTGTTATAATAACAGATAAGTCTCCACAATTTGGTAACATTATTAATAAGGAAAAATTGTCATAGTTTGTAGTGGTTAGGCCCAAGAATAGAATGCATATGCGGCACTGTGTCATGATAACACGAATAACCAATTAACAAATGTCATGATACCCATTTATTAGGCAGGTCATGTTCGTGCTTAACAATTTTGACATAAATAATAAAAAAGTCATGTTCAGGTCAACATAAAATTTTATTATACTTTACTTGGCATGACATGAACATGGACCCTTTTGCCAAAATTGTTAAATAATTTTGAATAGTTTTATATGTGTGTGTGTAATTCGAATTGTCAATCAATATATTTTTAAGTAGTTTAAATTATATTTTTAACTTTAAACTTGTAAGTAGCACCATCATCATAATTTAATAAGTCTGCATACTGAAATTTTATTGACTTATTGTCTAAATAACATAAAATTTTGGATGCACTTTACTCTTGATATAGCGAAAGATGCTAACAGATTTTTAAATTACTGCATAATTAAGCTGATAAAAAAAAATGTTCCAAGTGTTATTTAATGGAATTATTTTAGACCAAGCAGAAGGAAAGTGCGGATGAACTCTATGCATTGAAACAAGTCTGCTAAGAAAGAGAAATTGGTAATTGCATTAATTAATAAACAAAAAAAAAAAGAGCAATATATTTAAATAATTATGATATTCAGAAATGTTTACAAGCAATAAAGTTGTTTACTATTACATGTTCCTTCACAACCAAGTCAAAAATTCTTTATCGCATGTTTTAATTTTCATAACCGCAATGCCAATTCATAAAATTAAAGTAAAATGCAAAGATTGCAATAAACGAATCACAACTCAGACAACTACAAAACTAGTCAATCAATTGTTAAAGAAAAGCCATAACTCAAAAAAATAGTAATAATAACTAGAGCTATAAATTTAAACCGTGGAAACAATAATTGCAGCAATTGCGAAGAAAACCACGAGAACAAAAGATAAATAGACGTTTCAACTGAACAGAATGATCAATATTGGAGAAGATGAGAAATACAAATTAAGTTGAGGGTTTTAGTTTTTCTTTCAATATCTCCATTTTTTGTTGTGGGTTTTTATTTTTTATTTTTTATTTTTTAAAATTTTGAATTATTAAAGAATTCAGAAGATTACATCGAATTAAAAAGAATTAGAACCAATGAAAAGCATTCGCAGTTAAATTAAAAAAATATATATGCAAAACTTTGAAGTAATTGCCGGCTAGAAAGCGGTGGCGTACAGTGAATGACGCGAAGCAGGCAGCTCAACAGAGGCTGGATCTGGCGCGCGAACGTATGAAGGGTAAGACGTTGACGGCTGGGAGGAGGTTTTAGAAAGAAACTGGTCTGGGTTCGCGAACGTACGTGAGAAGTTGGCAGCTGGTGTAGGGATTTTGAATGAAATTTTAGCAAGGAAAGTTGAGCAGAGATTTTGAGTGAAATTTTAGAAAGGAAAGGGGGTTAGGGTTTAGCAGAAATTTTAGAACAGAAATTAGGGTTTTCAATAGAAATTCATATCATAACACACCAGTCCCTAACATCCATTAAACTAATTTATGAAAGTAATTTAATATCCTATATCAGTTAGGTTTTTAAGTTGTGCGTATGTAAATTGCACACGGATTACTCGGACACCAATTTAACACAAAAATTTAAATTTAAATTTTAAATATTTTAAATAATTAATAAATAAATTACATTTTTTTTCGTTTATTTAATAAATAAATTAAAACGATATCTTATTAATTAAACTATATTTCATTAATAAATATTAATTATTCATATAATTATGTTTTTATAATTAGTCAACATATTTATTATATAATTAATAAATAAATAAATATATTTTTAAACTCAACAATTTTTTAATTATCCATTAAATTTTAATTTTTTATGTTTTAATAAAAAAATTTTAAAAATAATTATATTTAAAAATTAATTTATAAAAATAACCAAACTCATATTTTACTAATTAAATATGCCAAATAGAATAATTTTAGTCAAAAATATTCATGGTAAAATAATAGTTATCTTCTTTTCTTTCTCATCTCTCTCACTTCTCTCTTGCTTTTTCTTTCCCAATTTTAGTAGATTATTTTCCTTCAATTTTCATCAATGGAAGAGTTGACCAACAAACTTAGCATTACACACTTACAATAAGTAAAATTACTTTTGAGTTATTACATCTATCATTTTGTGCTTGAATAAGTGTGATATGTATGGGTATTTTTTATTTTATTTTGTTTTAATTAATTTGAAAAAATTTTGTGTTGATCATGTTTGATTTTGTTTAATTTGATTTGCTTGAAAAATAATTATGTTGATAATGTTGAAAGGTCAAAAAAAAATTTTAATGAGGTGGCAGACCAAAAATTTTTTCAAGGAATTGATGACGATTGGTCGAGAATGGAAGAAATTTAATTTCACTTATGACCGAAATTGAATGAAAATTTGCATCTAATTTCGGCCATGACTGAAATTGATATATTTGAAATTTGGTCATGATCAAATTTCTTGAATTTTTTAGCCTATTTGCAATATTTTAGGTATTTTTACAATATAAATAAATAATTAAAGACATCATTCTTGTAATTTAAAATATACTAATTAATTTTATAATTTTCTAAAAAAATGAAAGGTTATTTCGAAGTTAGTCATGTCCAATTTTGGGCTAAACCAAAATTGGAGTCTCTAATTTTGGTCACAACTGAAATTTATCATATGATTAATATTTTGAAAAACTTTGTAAATTATAAAAATAATTAGAGACCTAATTATCGTCATTTTAAATTATTTACTAACTTTATAATCATCTAAAATTTGAGAGGTCATATTGATAAAATATAGACTAATTTCGATCATAAATGAGATTGGAGCATGGTGACCAAATTTAGTTCACTTATGCATGAGGGCTTATTTGTAATATTTGCAAAAACTTTGATAAATTTTGTAAAATAAAAAAATATTTAGGAAACTATTTGTTATATTTTGAGAAATTTTTTAATTTTTGAAATTTAAAAAATATTAGTTTTTATTAACTTATTCTTATAATTTATTTCTTTGAATATTAAAATATTTATATTTGTACATTGATACTAATATTATATGATATAAAATGACATATATGGTTGTTGTCATTGTCTTTATTCGTTACAACGACTATTGAAAAATTTTATCAAATGAGGAGGAGAAATACAGCGATAAAGTGAAGGTTCAACTAATGAGTATACCTTAAATATTAAGAATAAAAACTTTTTAAATTTAGTTTACAATTCTTTATACATAAATCAAGTAGAATATAAAATTAGAATAAAAATAGTATTTAGAAAGTGTTTAGACTCAAGTTTTAGACCTTCACTTCCGGCAGACATTACAAATGATATTTAGATTGAGGCCTATTTGAGTACACACAATGTTTATCTTATTGGAATGAGAGGTTATATTTAAATGTTGATTAGTATAGATAGAATAGTAGACAAAGATCCTACATGAACCTTGCATATAAATGCATCCAACAGTTCAAAACAAAACAAATGTTCAATATTGCTCTCCACTTCTGCAGAATGATGATGATAATGATGAATATTTTTCATTTAATAATAAACCATTCATTCACTTACTGATTAATGAAGAACCAGCTCTTCAAGAATCGATTATGCACCAGACAACTAATGAAAAAGTTAGTATTTATGCTAGTCTTAGTTCAAGAATATATGTAAATGTTTATGATTTTCTATCAAACTCAACCTATACATACAAGTTGCTTTCAATTCCTCCATTGTTCAACACAATAATGGTTGATACAATTTCAAGTTTTTCATTTAATGATATAGGTGTTGGACAATTATTCATTAGCAAGCAACAATTACGCCATAATTTGAGTATGATAGCATTGAAAAAACATTTTTAGTTCATTTCTTGGTCTACAAAAAAATTGATTTAAAGCAAAATAGGTGATTAATAGATAAAAATGGTGAGTTCAAGCAATTAAGACCAGCATAGATGCATATTTTTGCATTACTCATTTTGATACATTTTATAATTATTGAACTAATCTAATGGAAGATGAACATTGTCAAGCAAATAGTCGATTAATTGAAAAGATGGTAAAAGATAAGTTTGTAGACCTTAATAGGATTTACACTCCTGGGAATATTTAGGAAGACATATAGAAGAAATATGAAGTTTGTGTCATGTTGCAAAACTTGGCTTGCTAAAGAAATAATATATAAAATGGCTACTAGAGATTCAAAAGAATCATTTGTCAAACTACCAGTGCATTATCATGTATTAAAAAATAAAAATTCAAGTACAAACTTATCGTGTAGTTTTAACTTCTTCATTACTTAATTTTGGCATAGTTAACTAAAGTCATTTTCATCACTTTTAGTAAAAAACAATTACACATATTGAAACAAATGACAATAATAATTTCATATATTATTTTATAGCCATTAGGACATCTATTCAAGGCTTTAGCTTATTTATTTTATCGACTATTGTTATTAACAGCACTTTTTTGAAAGGAACATATAAGGGAATTATGTTCATGGTAATCGTTTTTGATAAAAACAATCAAATTTATCCATTAGCCTTTAAAATTGGGGATTTTGAGAATGACGCCTTATAGGAATAGTTTTTCTCAAACTTAAGGAAGCACTTAAGCAGTATTGAATTTAGTACTTGTTTCAAATTAACAAAATAGTATAGAGAAAGCAATACATAGTATTTTTCGAATCTTTGCATGGTTTTTGTATGTTCCACATTCATAGGAAATGTGAAGGCAAAATTTAAGTTGAGCTCAAAAAAGACAGATACATTTATGATGGGTTATTTTCTCACAGTTAAGGAGCACTGAATAGGCAAGTTTAATGAATACATGGCAAAACTACGAGCCATGCATGCAAAAACTATGAACTATTTAAAGACAGAAGTTGAATATCACAAGTGAGTTTAATCTCATTTTTTTGTATGAAGATATGACATGTTAACTACAAATATTGTAAAAAATATTAATAAATTACTAAAAGATGCAATAATCCTTTTTATATTACTTTGGCCAACTACATTCATTTTGTTCTACAACAGTGATTTTATGATAAAAGAGAAGCAATTATAAAATTAGATAATTATTTGACTGATAATGCACAGAAAACAATTTATAAGCAAGAGAGATTATCGCATACAATGACAATATATGCAATAACTCGATTTCAGTTTGAAGTTGTGGACTGAGACAACCATTCAATTGTGAACTTGGAATAAAAAACATGTAGTTGTCGAGTGTTTGAGCTATAACAACTAACATGTGCACATACTCTTGCAGTAACAAGATATATTCGAGGTAGTTACAATTATCTTTGCTCTCATTATTACAATAATAATGCACTTGTTATGATGTATGCAGATCCAATTTACCCTGTTAATGATGAGTGCAAGTGAGTGCTCTTTAATGAGGTACATACCATTATAATAAAATCACCGATAGGATGTGTTTGTAACAGTCAATCTAGAAAACAACGAATACTATCAGCAGGAAAAGATGTTGTTAGAAGGACTTGCTTTTTTTGCAAACAACTTGACCATAATTAGAAAACATGTCAAATTGTTATTACTCCTACTGATTAAATATATGATATAACTAACACATGTATCATGAATTCTTAATAGATAATAAATTTATAAAATTTGTGATGTTCTTAATTTTGAATGCACTGTAGATGTATTATAGATATTTTAATTTATAAATATTAACAATATAATATTAAATACTTCTTAATGTATAATATATTATATGCTATTATTGATAGATTTACTAAATTATTAAAATCTATTAATTACATTTATTCTCATTATTATAATATATCACTTATGATATAATCTTTTATAAAAGAAAATGATTCATTGTTTTCTTTTAATTCTTTATTCTTTTTTTTATCATTTGAATCGCTTATTTTAATTGATTGTGTTAAAAATATTGTTTATAATTTAAAAATATATGAAAACTGGGTACAACAAATTCATCAATAATTAAAAAAAGTTATTACATTAAATATCCAATCCATATATCAATTGCTACTTTCATCCTAAAAAATTAATCGTGCTCATGTGTAAAATAAAATAGCATATTGAGTCCTAAATACTCAATGTATTTATATAAAAACAGTATACAATTATTGCTATCCCACAAAAACATAAATAGAATTATCGTATTCAAATTGTTCACTAATAGGTTTACCCCATATTTTTATAATATATGTGGGGAGAATGCTTTCAAATAGTTAAAATACGATTGGCGTTGCCTCATAATTTCGATCTTTAAAGTCATTTTCATTTATACCTGCATACAAAATATTAACTATTATGTTTTATTTTATTATTAGATTATAAAAGAAATGAATGATATTTACTAAATATCGATTACTCGCGTACATTTTCATTTTCTACAACTTTCTTTTTTTAAAATTTTATTGCTTTAATGTGATTCTTGGTAGAAGTCCAACGAAGTATTCGTAGATATATACTTCATTGATGTTGAGCATATGCCATACTCGCGTAATCAATAGCCTCGTACATCCAATATTGTTCAATATATAACATGGTAAGTAACGTAACTAATTAATTTAACTTGTATAATATAAAAATCATAAAAAAATATATGAAAGTAGTGTTTGAGTGAGTTATACCTAGAATGTAATGATAAAGCTAAACAAGTTATATTTCCAAAGGCACTTCTTTTGTTTTTCTTTTCATTTATGAGTGGCAACTTTTTTTTATATTTTTTTGCCTTTTTTATCATGACATGATTTAAACTCTTATATA
Organism: Khaya senegalensis; assembly: GCA_032402905.1. NCBI lineage: Eukaryota > Viridiplantae > Streptophyta > Magnoliopsida > Sapindales > Meliaceae > Khaya > Khaya senegalensis. The sequence continues at coordinate 7,245,374 of CP135533.1, read as the reverse complement.
AATACTGGTACACAGTGAAACCCGCATATAAATATTAAATTGATCTAAATAATTTACTATGTTCGAACCAAAATCACTCAAGCAAGTAGTACAATGACAATTTAACTACATCAACATCATTTATTGCATTGAATCAAAGGCATTGTACATATCATCTAGCTTACTAATATGAATAACTCTATTTTCAAAATATTAGTTCCTAAGTTGATAACTACCATGTACCTTATCTAGACAATGCCCAATGTTTAAGCTTATTAACAATATAAACTCCCACCTATAAAACCTAATGGTGGTGATGTCCCACAAGAAAAAATAGAGCACTATCATCATTAAATAAAGTATATTTTGTAAATTATCCTAATAATTCATTTAATCGTTAAATAAAATTATTAAAACTGTTCCCTATAGAAATGATATCGAATGAGTAATAATTTCGCATAATAGACAAACTGAATGTTTCTAATGAATATCATGAGATGATATTAGTGCGAGTAATGGGATAGTTACGTTGTTAGAACATTAATGTGGATTAAATAGTTAAAAAATTATTTTTTTAAACATAACCACACAAACGATAAATCACGTGGTATTGTATGTACTTAATAATTTATTGTGTAATTGTATTAGTATGCGATGTTATCCTTTGACCTGAGACATCATAATCAAATTTGGTGTAAATACACGTAATTTATATTATGTATAAATACAAGACTAATCACATTTTGTATGATTAAATTAGTTTGGTCACGTATTGTTTACATTTGAAAATAAATGATAGTCAATATGGGATTCATTGGTTCGATATATAATATTAAAGTTTTTATTGACTTGATCTGAATTCGAATTCCTAAATGAGCATCGTCAAATAGCTAAAATAGTAAATTTCTAATTATAATAATTAAATATCACACAAAATAGTTTGTAGTGGCGAGTTTAGTGCATATTAATTAATAATTCGTATTAATATCAATATAGGATTTTAACATACCATGAACCCTTACTCGATTAGAATTGGACGACAAAAAAATTTTATCCATACGGTATGTATAATTAAAATGAGATTTAATGAAATATGACTTCATTGTGATTTAAGGATTATGGCACATTATTAGATATTAACCATAATCGTTGAACTTTTGAATAGTTTGAAATCCGAAAAGTTCAAAATGAGTTCACAACTATTCCACATTGAACTTACATGGTCATATCAATAATCAAAGGTAATGAGAAATATTTAAGAAAAAAAATATTATCCGAAGTAAGGCTAATCTCTTTGAAATAACATTTAGGCCGAAATAAATATATAAGTATTATATTTATAAATTCTTTAAAGTGTTTAAAATTTTTTTCTTAAAATTGTATTAAAATATAATTTATTATAACTTATATGGTAAAATTGATAATATGAGTTATCTAAGTGTAAATGTGCAATTATTGAATAATTACACATGAACCCACACACACACACACACACACATATTTAATTATATTTCGTTAAAAGTTAATCAAATAGTTTACATTTAAGTATATGGACTTAAATGAATAAAATGGATGTTATGTAATAATTATATTTTATCCATAACACATATTCACTTTGTTATTAAAGGTGATGACAAACATAAAAACTCATGGATTATTTTAAGTATATATATTTGTGAACTTCACCAAATGCATGAATTAAGTTAGAAAACCAAGCTCTTTCTCCTATGCATTCGGCCAAGCTTGTTCTTTCTCTTTTGGTGGTGTAAATTGTAAATTTTTCACACAATTAAAGAAATTTTCATCACCCCTCATTATGTAAGTGAGCAAAAATTCATCCATATTGCTTTTTTATACATATATATGATATATGTTTGATTGGTATTTTATGTGTTTGTAGAAATGCATAAATGAACTCAATTTCATATTTAATGCATGTTATAAGCATCTCAATCCTTCATGCATTTTTAAGTATATTGACTGTACCAAAGCACGACACCCTTGTATTTTTCAGAAAAGTCTTAATAAAAGGTAAAACCTTAAATGCAAGCACATTAAGGGGGATATAACCACTTCCAACTACTTCAAAAGCATAGATAATCTAAAATATACTTGTCCAGATAAATATGAGGTATATTAATCCAAACTATTTTTAACATTACATGCATTGCTAAAATATTATAAAAGAATATTGTTATAGAATTTCTCATAAACATAACCAAATATGTTGCTTTTTAGTGCACCCACCAACGCACGCATTAGAGAATGGACATTGCAGACTTGTTGTTAAATAAACCTTCTTTTGTTCATTAAATTATGACAAGGCCATTGCCTAATGGATAGATATCTGATTAACATCTAAGCAAATTATCCCACAAATAGTATGCAACCTGCATGGATAACTAATGACTTACAAGTAAATTAAGTAAATGAATTGCGAATGGAATATTATAAAGGTTAGTAAGTTAAATAAATCATTACAATATTAATTAATTTAGGCTTGCTTGGCATCATTAGCCAAGGAAAAGAAATATCTTCTCCAAGCATTTCTTATAACAAGCATTACCTTAACTCTTTAGTTATGTCAAGTTTTTATTTATTGCTCAAACAAGTGCAACTATTATTCATCGAGTTGCAATATCTTGCCACATTATAAGCAAATTGTTTACAATATGACAAATTCATAAACATTAATTAGAAGAAAAATAAATTATAACAAAATCAAATATATTGGAGATAATATTAATCATATAAAGCCTTCGCTTTATTCTAGATTAAGAAATTAATAAAGTTGATATCCACCAAGACTCGATAAAGAGGCTCCAATGCAATTTTGTGCTTGATTAAAAGTAAACGTTAAGCACATTCAAACACCTGAAAATATAAAAATAATATATTACAAGTCAGTAACATAAATGGAATGTCAAGATTTATATTTCAAAAATAAAAAATTTTAAGTAGAATTGTACATTTCTTGAAAGTTTTTTCTAACAAATTTTTTTTTATTAAGATTTAACCTCTTATTTGTAACTAAATACAAAAATAATAACACCAACACAAACAATCAATATATTTAATATACAAACATAATGAAACATTACACTTTAAGTTCAAGTAAAAATAAAATTACTTCTTAATTGCCTTTTGGTAATGATGATTTTCATCATTGCAAACTTAGGAGGCTTTGTTGCTTTCTGTATATTTATAAATTCTTGTGATATTTTTAAAAGTTACAAATAGTTTTGTGACATTTTTAGCATTTGTCTTGCCGCAATAGCTTTGAAGCACAATAGCCGTTATTGAAGCACAATAGCTTAAATGCTTCAAAGCTATTGTCTAGTGTTAAATTGAGTTTTTGTGACAAACAGAGAAATGTGTTTATGTAAAAACAAGTGAGAGATAAAGAATAAACAACTAAAAATAAAGATGAAGAAACAATTGTGTTAATTCATTAAAAGCTTTATTTTATTTTACAAACATAATTTTACAAAATATTTGCCTTAACTATTGACAATTATTCAAACAATGATCGCATAATTCATTTTTTAGTAGAGAAGTTTGATTAGAGTGATTTTATCACAAGTGGACAACTATTTCATATTCCTTGTAATGTCCATATTCTAAATTTGGTAGTTAAAAATGGTTTTTCTATTATTGCAGCATAATTGTTAAAATTCTTGATTGTTTTACATTTGAAACAACATACTTTAAAAGGAAAAAATTTGATGAAATTGCTTATAAGTTGAATATTTCATACAATAGAAGATTAATGCTTGATTGTTTATGTAGTTGAAATTCTACTTATCTTATGGTTTTTAACACGTGGGAGTATAGAAGTGTTTTTTTTTTTTCTAAATTAAAGCTACTTGAAAGAAATATAGTAGAGGAGTTAAACAAGCAAGTAAGAGTAGGACTTAAATACAAATATAGGTAAATAATTTGAAAAACTTTTACAATGTCATTAAGATTTTTTTATGAAACCAAATACCTGGCCTTCAATTTGTTATTTTTTCATATTTGTGACATTAAGTTGTTTAATAAGTGACTGAGATTCACTTAAGAGGAGATTATAAAATAACGTCCATTAATATATCAAAATTTTAAAAATATTGAAATGATGATCATAAAATTTTAGGAGTGCCATCCATACTAGGCTTGAAATATAAGATGAAATTAATAGAATACTATTTGACTATAATATATAGTGATGGCGCATCTTTTCAAATTGTGCTAATTTAGTGAAAAACTATGAAACAAATTTAAGTTGTATAAAAGTACTTTTAGTCCAAGTAGAAACTTTACAAATGAAGAACGTTGTATAAAAGACATGTGACTATTTAATTGATTAATAAATCCATTCATACCTTTTAGTTTTACATATTTGGCATCATTCACGGTTGATTGTATTACAAAAATTACTTTTATTATCAATATAAACATGTTTAGGTTCTTTAACTTAAATATCTAACGTAACTATTTGAAAACTTGGATAAAGTAATCAAAAAGCTTTCTTCTTTTTGTTAATGAACTTTTTGGATCCAAAAAAAAGAAAAGAGTTTATGAGACTCTTTATTGAAATTTTCTTATATTTTTGATACTGTTGGTTCTAATTAACTTATTATATTCTTTTTATAAAATTTTAAATTTTTATTTAATAATAATATAAATTTAAGGTATATAATTTATATTCTTACTTATATGAATATTAAAATTTATTATGTACATAATATTGTTTATTAAATAAAAATTTAATATATTCATGCATATAAGATTATTAATATTATCAAAAATACAAATCTTCCATAAAAAAAAAAAAAATAAGATACAAATTGATGTAAAACTATTATACAATTGTTACATGATTTGTAATACTTATTGTTATCAATATTATGGTGGTGTTAGTGTGTATAGAATAATTTATATATCTTATTATTAAATAAAAATAAAAATGAGTGCTTTTTTTCAAGAGTACGATGAGACCATCATAAATGAAGCTTGGGTTGGTTTGCAGTCAAATATTGAAATAGTTCATTAAATAAATTGTATTAATCTAGAACGAAAATCATGGAAAGGGTGAGAAATCACAACAACTACTAAGAATTCTGAGCCATTCGTTTTCCAAAACGATTGACCCGTACACACACACACACAAACGTAAATAACAAAGCTTGACAAAGAGAGTAGTAGGCCCCCACCATCCCAACGCCATGCCCTACCAAACGCAACCCAGAAGAGTTAAGACAAAGAAAGGAAAAGATTATCTGTACATAGCCCAGCACTAATCCCTGTTTCATTCCTTCGCATTCATTCACATATTGCATTGCATTGATTTGATTTGATTTGCTTTGATTTGCTTTCTTTTCCCCTTTTGAGCCGAAACGAGAGTATCTGCAACCTCTCGTTTCCATTTTGACTCAAGAAAGTTCTGTGTACACTCGGCACTCTCTCTATCGCTTCATTTAACCCTACCATTTGCATAAATATATTAATTATTATTGTTA
>CP135533.1:7175252-7215170 GCA_032402905.1 Khaya senegalensis | reverse complement strand
TATTATTATTATTATTATTATTATTATTTTGATAATGAGTAAAACTTAAAAATATAATATGTTTTTTTCACTTAACAAATTTTATTTAATTGAAAAGAATACAATAATTTTCAAATCCAGTCGGGGTGGGGGCAGTACCGTGCGTTAGTCTAAACTGCTTTAAAGGAAAAATATGAACAAATTTCTTTTAGGGCATCATTTTTGTGATGATTTTGGTATGTGATTTACTGTAAAAAAATAAAATTGAATGCAAATTAAATTCTAGACATTAATAATAAAGCATTAATATTTTAGTTGTTATAACAAAAATATAAAAAATTCATTTGTTATAATTTTAATTTATAATATTTGTTAATAGATAAAATGAAATCCAAAACATACCGCCAAGCAGTGAGCGATCTTTGCTAGCTCTCGCCGTTGACCATCATTTGTCGTTGTCTGATGAAGTTATTGTTGATAATGTTAGAATCCTCATTTGCACAAAATCTATTACATTTATCTAATCACCACGTCGTTAGAATCATCATTTGCCGAAGACTTAAAATCCTTCCAACTATCTACAACAGCACAATCAAACGATAATGAGTGGAATTTCACTAATTACAGTCTTTGCATGGCGTGCGGCTGGTTGGCTTTCTAGCTCTATAAAGAATTATACTGAAGAAAAATAATTAATATATATCTATACACACACACATATACACACACACTGATGCAATCAAGCAACAAATGAAAGTTAATTAGAAGTTTTCGATGTCAACGAGGTCAAAATATCTAATTATGAATCAATAGAATCATTGGAGTGGCCTAGTAGACCTATAACAAGGAGTCGTACAAAAAAACTTAAAACAGTCCTCTTTACGTACATTCAAAAGTTTTTGTGTAAAAGTGGGACGCGTAACAACATTGAAAGAATCTTGCGGCTTATTACTGTTATTTATGCATATTTTAAATAATTAATTAAAAAAGTTAGCTATTATTTAGGAAGTTAATCAGTTTAATTTATTTTAGTTGTCTTTATTAATTGAGTTATTTAATAATTGGCTAATTTTATTTTATAAGATATGTTCAAAAAAAACTTCCTTAACTGTGAGATTTAGTCAAAGTATATTAATTAAGAAGATTTCAATAAATCATACAAATCTGGATATTCTAAATACAAGGAAGGATGCAAGCAATGTAGTGTAAGATAAAATTTTAACCAAATTTATACTTTATATATTAATCATTAAATTTCTTAATTTAGTAAACTTTTATATATTTTTCTAAATTACTTTTTATTATCTTAGAAAAGTTTTTATTCTAATTCTACTATGATTAGATTTAAGACTATTATAAATAGTTTTCTTTTTTTTTTTTCAAATGGAAAAAAGTTTGGCTAGACAAAAAAATTGTGAGGAATTATTTTCTCTTTATTGTTCTTTTTTACAACTTAGAACTTATTAAGTTTGCTTGTGGCGTTTTACCTAGGCTTATCAAGAATTATTTGTTGTTCCATCAATAAAGTTCTTGTGGCGTCAAAACCTTCTAAAATACTTAATTCTTAGACTTTGTTTGAAACTCTGCTTCCGTGACGATTCGTTCTTTTCGAGGTTCGTATCACACACACACACACTCCAAAATACATTAAAATAAAAATTAAATACAATACTACACAACATGTTATAACATTAAATTTAACACATTACAATCTAGTCCTATATAATACATTCTACTACATTTGTTTTGATAGAGTAACAGGTTACCAAATGCCCTCTCAAGGAATGCATTTGCATTTGATTACATTGTTAATTTTTAATTAATTTAAAAATTTTTTGGCATGTTTTACAAAAGTACATATAAATATTTATTTTTAAAATGATTATCGATATTGTGATATTACATGTCGAATCTTTTTTTTTTTTTGTAATTTTTATTTGACTAGTTTTTTTTTTTTTTTTATAATTTAATTATAAATTTCATCAGTTACAAGTCTTGTTATTCATGTTTTTGGTTTCTGTAGGATAAATTTGCAGGACTTTGTGTTGTAAGCCCACCATTATCTTACATGATAAACATTCACATGCATGACATGATACAAGATAAAACCTTGTAAAATTATGTAATGCATTTTTCATAATAAAAAAATAATAATAAAATTAATCTTATCTTATGATATTATCTTAGTCCACACCCTATTTTAGCCAAAAACTTATAAAATTATAACTCTATCATTTACATAGAGTACTTTTTTCTTTAACAAACGACAACAAATCTCATCTTCTCATCTTATTTAATCATACATCTTTATGTGATTCAAATCATATTCAACATTCATCTTATTAATAGCTCACAACTTGTGAATCTCTTATAGTGAGCCCTAAACATGATGATCCTTACAGAAAATAACCATAACGGTCAAAGGATCACTAACACCACCTTTGCCAAGAACTTCTAATTGATAAAATAGAATTACTATGTAGATGTTCTTGCAGTAGGTCAATCAATGAACTCATTATCTAATGACTACTTACACATTTGCATAATATCTCTACACAAGTGGCTAATGAGACTCGATACCTTCTTAAGGAGTATGAAAAATATGTACCATACTTACTATAATATAAAAGCCTGACCTTTAGTCCTATGATCAAGAATAATTTAAAGAATTAAAATTGTTTTATTTAATTCTTAAAACTCTTTTTAGATACATTATGTATACATTTATAATATGTTATGATATTTTACACATAAAAATATTACATCAAATATATACATACTTAATTGGCATAGAATCAAAGTATATGATACATAGTATTTTTTTATATATATATACTTAAGTATTAAATTTCATAATTTTAAGTTATATTTTATATTGTATAAGTGTTAAGACCTTAGGAATGTAAGAATATAATTTTACAATGATATTTTTGTAAATTAGTGAATAAATTAGTCATTAAGGGGTAAGAATGAAAATGTAATTTTTGCTAAGATTATTTTTTATTTTTCACTCTTAGTTAGGGATAATTTTTATGGTGGGTTAGGCTCAAGCCCATTTTTCACTATTTTTCTATGACAATATCTATTATTTTATCACTTTCTTCTCTTTTTCTCTAGCTTGGATGAATTTTCATTTTTGAAGAACTAATTTATGGATTAGAAACATTGTAGAAAGTTTTTTAGGCAAGAAAAATTGAAGAAAAGCAAGCAAGCAAGCAAGCAAGCAAAACATCAAAGGTTTGCCTTGATTCAACCTAAACTTCATTAAAGGGAGAAATTCAAGGAGAAAATTTTAAAGAGGCATATTTTTGTTTAGAAAAATGTTGGTAAAGTTTTTAAACTCTATTTTAAGCTTATAATCATGTTAGAACTATAGAAAAAACATGATTTAAATGTAGAAATTAAGAAACCTTAGGTAACCAAAATTGGAATATACGTGTGTGTTTATGTATTATTTTCATATATGATAAAATTGATGATTTGATAATTTTATCTTGATGTTTAATTGATATTAAGAATATATACTTAAATATATGTTTATGTCAAATGAAAGTTTATATATAAAATTTTGGTGAATACGATGGAATGATTCTAGTAATATAAGTGAAGTGTTGTAGAGTTTTTAAAATAATTAGATTTTTGGAGAAAAATCAAAGATGAATTTTGGTATGGGGGATATTGATTTTAAAAATTTATTCGGTGTATTTAATGGTGATATTTTTCTTAAATTGAATATTATAATTTAATAATAGTTAAAGAAAAATTAAAATATAATGTCGGTATAAATTATCCTATTAAATTTCATTATTTTTAGATGAAACTTTAGTGTAACATTGGGTTATATTTTGGATATGAAAAATTTATGTTAGAATTGATATGATGTCGAATATTAAATAATTTATTTAGGTAAGAACTGATCCTTATCGGCTTTGTAGAAATAGTATAAATTTTGGTGAAATATGTTCTATGGATTGATATAAAAATGCCAAGCATATTATGATATGAATGTGATATAGTTTTAGTGTGTTAAATAAAATTTTAATTAGATACCCCAATAAACGTCAATTAGGAGCATATAAATTGTACATATTGCATCAAGGTTTCATACATAAGATAAACATGGTATATTAATAGTTAGTATCTGAATAAATTTTATATAAGTGGTGATATTGTACAAAGATCTGACTCAATTGGGAGAATAGAGTTAGGAGTGCATACCCTCCTACGAATAGTGAGTAGATGGATATGTTTTTAAATATTTTTCAATAAAATAAACTTAAATGCTTTATTTATATGAATTTATTTTCAATATTTTTTAATAAAATAAATTTAAATATTTAATTATTTTATAAAATTTAAAATTTATGAATATTTTATGAATATGAATTTAGAAATGTCAGATTAAGAGTAGATTTCAAAGAAAATATAATTCAAGAATTGTGTATGTTACATGTGGATGGATGTTTTGATGAATATGATATAGAAATATATTTACGATTTTATAATTTGTGACTTAGTGTAAGTGTTCAATTATAGATACGTCTGTGTACATATATTAATGTATAATGTGTTGATATATATATTTTCCATTATTACTAGAGATAGGTATGACAGTGGTTATTTCCTCCTTATAACTTATGAGGGGATAAAAGAGTAAACACCGGATATGATAAGTTTTGACATCGTACTCTCTATCTAAGTTAACGCTAATGAGTGGACTCAATGACTTTATTTTATATGATTATATGAAATAACTAGTTAGCAGATCTTAAGATATCTACTAAAAACTAAGTGATGTCTCGGGAGATAGTTTTCAAGTAAGTCTAGATTTTATTGAAACATTCACAAATTTTTATGAGAGAATATTTTTCTATAACTTGTTTGAATATGAATGAATGTATTAAAATTTTATGAATGATATATTTTTAAATATAATACTCTTACTTCTGTAATTTAATTTTTATCACTATCATCTATCTATTCAATGAGTTCCATATTTACATTTTTGTTTTTAAAATATTTTCATATTTAACACGCTTTTAGGAGGTCATGGTTTCACATCCTCAAGCATAAAGTTTGTGGCTTGCCTTTTGTTAAACTTTTATAGGTACATAGTGTTCTCCATTTGTATGTATGTATATATTTTTTAGAAGAGATTCAAAAAAATTTGTGGACATATATGATTTATAGAATATTACATTTGTAAAAATAAAAATAAAAAATCATATCTTCTATATTTTTAGTATGAACCATGCAAATTAGAAATACTTTTTCTTTGCTAAAGGAAGTGATTACTCGATTCATTTCCATATCGCTCATGATATATATAATAACTCGGGCATCCATTTCAAATGCATATCCCATTTTTGCGCAGCAGGGTTTTGAAAATCCACGAGAAGTAATTGGTCGTATTATATGTGGTTTAGTTAGAGGATATACTAAAAACTTTATGCATTTGTGTAGTGTACTTGATCTAATGGATTGGGATGTGACATAATGAAGTTTCAAATATTTTTGCTTTCCAACATATGACAATATAGTGAAAATAATTTATATGACTCCTTCGAATCTCTAACTACTAATCTAAGTGTTGTTTTCTTTGCATGCTATACCTTTTCGTTTGATATGAAACACCAAAGTCCCTCTAATTATTAGCTTGAAAGTTTTTGGGTAGTAATTTCATTTGAGATCTTAGAATTCTTCCTTAATAAATTCACTAAAAATTCGTTTGCTTGTTTGTCAATGCCTATTGGGCAATTGGTCTGAAATACAAGTATGAATTTGGTTAATTGGTTGCAATTGAATATGTATTATTTATTTTGTTATTATTGCTCAAACTCACTATTTATATTTGTTATTTAATTATTTAGCCTTAAACTAATTTATTGTACACTTACACTTAACTCTATATAATGTCTGCCTGTTAACATATAGCTTCTTAGATACAATTTTCCCTAACAACGTAAATTGAAAAGGCATCTAGTGATATAATAGTTAATGGCGAAACTTGAGGCAAAAATTGAATTGGATCATTTGAGGATGGAACATTTGCTTTGTATTCCAATTAGATGTCATTCAAATTAGCATGTGGTTAACTCTCTCATATAAGAAAACTCTCAGTATCTTATGTTGAATCTTCATAATAATCTCTACTGTATACGCTTAATTTATAAGTTAATTGTATTAAAATATACCCTAAAAGTCATTCATGTTATCAACTTTAAAGATATACTTTATTTTGTATATACATTATTTATTAATAAAAAAATTTTTTTATTCACAAATATAAACTATTTCTTTTTTTTTTAGTTATGCATATAAATAATATATATATATATATATGAATTATTCTAATGATTCATTTAACTATTAAATGAAATTATTAAGGTCATTTTTTACAAAAGTAATATCGAATGAGGCAACGATATTATAAAGTAGGCATACTGAATATTTTTAGTAAATATCATGAAATGATATTAATAAAAGCAACATAATAGCCACGTTATTAGAATATTTGTATGGATTAAATAGTTAGAAAACTACTTTTTTGAACATGATCATACAACCATAAATCATATGGTATTGCATGTATTCATTAATTTATTATATAATTATACTAATATGCAATATTGTCCTTTGACCTGAGACATCATAGTAGTTGAATATCGTGTAAATATATATGATTTATATAATATATAAGTACGAGACTAATTACATCTTATATGGTAAAATCGATTTGGTCATGTATTATTTACATTTAAAAATGTATAATAGTTAAGACAAGATTCGTTGACTCAATATATAGGATCAGAATTTTCACTAATTCAATTCGGATTTGAGTTTCTTAATGAATATTGATAAATGACTGAAATAGTAAATCTTTAGTTAAAGTAATAAAAAATTGTACAAAAAAGTTCGTATTAACGAGTTTAGTACATATTGATCAATGGTACATATTTATATCGGTATAAGATTTTAACATTTCATGGACCCTTACTTGATTAGGATTGGATGACAAAAAATTTTTATCCATATGATAAGTACATTTGATATGAAGTTCGATAAAATATAAATTTATTATGGTTTAGGAATTATGACACATTACTATATATTAACTATAGCCGTTGAACTATTAAATAGTTCGAAACTTACAAAATTGAATAAATTCACTACTATTTTACAGTGAATTAATATAGTCACACTAGTAACTAAAAGTAAAGAGAAATATTTAGAAGAGAAAATATTTTTGATAAGAAAACTAACACTTTTGAGATAATTTTTAGATCAAAATCAATATATATAAGTGTTATATATATTTATTAATTTTTAAAAATATTTAAAATTTTTTCTTAATTTTAGATTACATTGTAATTTAATATAAATTACATGATCATATGAATAATATGAATTATTAAAAGATCTAAATGTAAATGTGTAATTATTGAATAATTACATTTAAGTCTATAAAGTTATAATTAATTATATTTGCTTAATAGTTAAATAAATATTTTGCATTTAAATATAAGGACTAAAATGCATAAAATAGAAATTATTGGGTGATTACTATTTTGTCCATAATAAGTATTCATCTTTAATTAAAATTAAGGGTAAATATGTAAAGTCATAGATAAGTTTAAATATATAAAGGTTTACTTTATCAAATTTTGAAAAGTTTTGCAAAAGAAAACCTAGTCTCTCTTAAGTAAAATTTAGCCATAACTCTCCCTTACCATTTTTGATAGTATAGATTATAAAATCTTCATAAAATTAAAGGTATTTCTTCATCATCCAAATATATATACTTGGTATAAACTCATCCTATGGTAAAATTTATACATATATATAATAAACATTTAGTTAGCATTCCAAGTATTTATAAAAATATTTAAATGAACTAAATTTGATGTTTAATACATGTTATCATATATATCAATCTTTCAAATTGCTCTTCATTAATGAGGCTATATAGCTGGTTGTCAAAGTAGTCATATTCATATAAAGGCATGGTAGATAGAATAAGATTTCTTGTCCTGCAGGGAATTTGTCATCAACTTGGCAATGAATGTTTTCATTGCAAAAAGGTCCTTTTTGAAAATATTTTTTTATCACCTAAAAAGATATAGGGCAATGAAACTTATTTCTTAATTAGATATTTTTCTCGATAATTTAGTATTTTCTTACCATTAATGTGAAAAATATGAATTGGAAGAAATACAAAAATGTTTTACAAAATAAATATTTAAATTAAAATGCAAGTTATATAATTGAAATTATTAATAATATCTAAATTACATTATTATAAATGTTTGAATTCCATAACAAATATAAGGGTATATGAGATAAATAGTTTATTTAAAAATTAATTGATTAAATATTAACATTTGATAATTATATAAGTAGATAGATTTAATAATAACTGAATGAAGCAATTACTTCATATTTTTTTAAATGTAATATTTGATTGCATTGTTATCTTATTGTTATATTATAATGATGTATTAATATGTTAATCTTGATGCGAAGAAAAGAGCAAGCAATATATTTTATTTTTTAAAATAGTGTAATAATTCAAATTGGAAATTATAAACATAATTTGAATTGTTAAACAATAATTAACATAGTATTATGTACTATACAAATTTAACCTTGACAAAGTAAGAATAGAGAAGAAAAACAATAATCTAAACATTAATGAATTATATATGTTAAAACGTATACATATACATATACATATACATATACATATACATATACATATACATATACGTGGNTATACATATACATATACATATACATATACATATACATATACATATACGTGGGCATGATGATTAGTTCTCTAAAATTATACAAATTTTTATATTAATTTAATAAAATCTTTAATTACATAAATTTTTACATCATTCACATAAAATATCAAATCTACCAACATAAAATAAAATTAATCAAAGTAATTTCATAAAAAAAATACATAACTATTTTACAAATTCACACATAAAATGTCATAAATCTAAACTAAAATTCTATAAAATAAAAAGTATCTATTTAACCATAACATATATTAAGTTATTATAAAATGACAACATAATAGGTCATAATACTTTGATTTTGTGCTATGCCTTGTGCATGAAAAATTTAGGGTTGCACAACTATAACATCTACAAAATGTTGTTTTGCTTCTTTTATTTAAAAAAAGAATTAAAAACTAAATATCTACGAATACTCGTAATGTATACTTGTGGATAATTATACGCTTTCGTACCCTATCAAATTCAATACATATTTTTATTTTTTCTCAAATCCGTCCAAAACTCGCTAAGAGTTATACCAAACTTGTTCCATTAAGGTTGAATACTAGCGAATTTGCAAGTGAAATTATCATTCTTATAATTGAGAGTCTCTCAATTTTACACAATTTTTTATATTAATTTTTTAACCATAAGATCAATACATTTTTTATAATTAAAATAAAATTTGACTTATGTAATTAATACTATAGTGTTAGGATTAAGAATCCCTTATCTTTTACACAATTTGTTATGCCATTAGATAAATCTCAATTAAATAATTGAGATTGTATTTCATGTATATATTAATTATGATGCATTAATTGTACAAATTTTTACATTAATTTTTCAATCTTTATATAAAAATTTAAAGACCTAACTATTATAAACTATTAAACATTTTTTTATTAATTATTTTAACTTATACTTTATTATATAGATATATAATGAAAACTTTACTTATTTCACTTTCTAAAATCTACAAGGAGTAGCCACCCTTTCATTGCACATTGGCACATGAAAAGGCTAATTGTTATAAGCTCCTTCTCTATCTTGCGTGGTACCTTTCGAATGGGTACATATTTGAGGGTTAGCTTTACATAACTCACATTCTACTGATTTTGATGTGCCTTGGTCTCATTAAGAGGATGACTCTAGCTCTTAATTAGTTTTACGCTAGGAATGCCTAAATCCTTCTTCATTCTAGGCACATGAGATTAGAGCCACGCTCGTTGTTTACGTTTTAACTAGCATGCTTGGAATTAGAGGTGCAAAACCAAAGCTAGTCGCTTTGTTGCTTGTTGTGGCACGCAATTTGTCATCATTTATCACACGCTGTTGCTTTCTTACTAGTAATTTCTTTAAAATCTTCATAATAAGTATGTTATTTGATCTCTGAATTTAGTACAAATCGCTTTTATGTAGGATATAAGTTAATTTGTATTTATAGGTGTTGTTATGAAAATATATGCAAATACTAGTATATGTTATCATTAACAAGTAATAAAGTGATGATTAATCGTTCCCACGAATACTATTTACTTAAACTCTAAGCACTAATATTATCCTACTTTAGATGTTATTTGAACGAATATAACATTAATTTATTCACAAACTAGCTAATAAATGACTAAAATGAAATGGTAATCAAAATTTAAACAAACAAATTAGAGTGATAAAATTTTAAAACATTCGAATTCACCTAAACTAATTCTAACTAAGTTTATTACTCTTATTAATAAAAACTATACTTAAACATTGATAATCAAGAATATCACATGTATTCATTAGTCTTTTTTAGGGTGACAATAAATTTATTTCTAAGCTATTAACTCATTATATTTTTACATGAATTTGAATGATTAAAAATTCATAAGTCCACAGATTCTACATTATTACATTGAACATGTAAGTATATTGCTATATTACATAGATTCAATAGCATTCATTATTCAATTTAAAACATAAAAATACCTTTTTTATAGTATAAATTTACAGTTAATTCATCTAATCAATGGTCAATTGAAATAGAAGTATTAAGAACTAAATAAATACTTAACCAATTTGCACAAGTACATGTTAATTCAAATAAATAAATATCAATTGTTCGTAGTTTGGCTATATCGTAGCCTCAGAATAAAAAAATTAGTTTAGGTTGTAGAAAAAGAATATCAAATATGATGAATTTGACATTTAAACACAAAAGAGTCTAAGAATGAAAAAATAAAACTTAGACAAAATTACTAGTAAATAGCTTAAGATCCTCATCTTCTCTGTTCTCCTCCTTTCCCTTTTTGTTCTTTCGTCCAAAAATCATCCTCTTTTCTAATTCCCTTTGTTTTTCTTTATATATCATCAATGAAAGGAAAGAATCCTCGAAATATCCTTAACCAATATTGAGGTGCCAAACCTTACATTGCTTGTGGTCATAGCCTTGGAATTTCTACTTTTAATCAAACTCGTCCTGTAATGGTTCTGTTCTATCTTCTCTTATATCTTTTCTCATTTTTGTAATGAATTTGTTGTTTTTCTCATGTTTTGTTAACTTAAGATCATTTCCAAATACTTATTCATTAATTATTTGAAAATCATACAAGAAATGCATTGATTCACTCATATAATCTCTAAAAATTAGCTAAATATCAAGTAAACATTGTTAATATTAAGAGTATAAAATACTTTTATCAATTGTACATGCAAAAATATATATTTAATGAAACATGTATTCTTGTTCTTAAAGAAGGAAGAAACATACATGCTCCTTTTTTTATTTTTAACTTAAAACAAGTTGAATTTATTTTCCTTAAAAATTAGAAATAGAAAGGATATTAATTGACAATGTGGGATTTTTGCATGGTCAGTGGAAATGGGCAATGTGGGATTCAAGTGGCGATGGAAGCTAATATATAACACTCCGACTTGGATTTAATGTTTGGACATGCTTGATACTACCTTATTAAAAATCTTGCTAGGAAAATTTGGTTGAAAGAAAAAAAGAGTGCAATGCATATTTGTTTAAAAATTTCTATAAGCAAATGATGTTGCCCGTGAAAAAAATTCTCTCACTTAAGATAACAAATTTTAACTTAATTTATCGAGTTAACACATGCCAATGCTATATATCAGCTTCTCAAAAGTTGATGTAGGCAAAATTTTAGTGAAAAATCAACAATATTATTAGTGGAATGTATATGTTTAACATTAATCTATTGACTCTATTAAAACTCATGAGTAATACAAAACAACATTGTCTTTATATATTGTTGTTGAAATATCTATAATAGAAGATAAATTGCATGTACTCTGAATATGATAGCTAACGAATTGCACCTATATACATTCCTTGCTTGCTTCATGTAGTGCGAGAATCTTTGAGTGATTAGAAAAGGCAATGACAAAAGTCTATTTTATGGATTGCCATGATATATATAAATGATAATATATCTTGCCTGTGAACGAGCTTTGTGAGGTTGAGAAAGATAGTCAGCATTTGCATAATCAATTAGTTTTAAATTTTGCATTGGTTCATTGAAATAAAATAATCTCAAATTCATCATTCCATAAGGGTAACGGAAAATATATTTAACCTTATTTCAATGTTAGCGAATAAGTACAGGACTAAATCTAACTAATAGGTTCCTACAAAAAACAATATCTAATTTAGTACATTATGCCAAATATAATAAAATTCTAATTGCATTGAGATATAATACTTCTAGGCCAACTATTTATTCATCATCTTCTTTAGGGTAAAATGGATCCTTTTGTAAGATGAAAAGATTGAACAACCATAGAAGTATTTAATGGATGGGTTTTATCCATATTAAAACGAAAAGAATATTGCATGGCATAACATGTAACAATCACAAAAATTCGTAGCATGAACTATTTATATTTAAAAACTAACATATATCATATATATGTATGAGAAATATATATAGGATGAGTTTCATACCTTGATTACTTGATAGATTGATGAATAAAACTTTAAAATTGATGGAATCTCTACAATCTATGCCATTAAAAAGAAAGAAGATTGCCTTGGCTGAATTTTAAGAGAGAAAGTTAGGATTTTTTACATTTCATCTAATAAAAAATTGGTAAAGTAGCTCTTTTATACTTAAACTTTTATCTAAAATTATAACATTAAACTCTAAATATATTAATGAATAAGTATATACTAAAGATAAAATGATAATTATTTAATAATTATCATATATTGCATTTTAATCCTTGTACTTTCACATAATTATATTTATTTAACTATTAAATAAATAATTAAGTATAACTTCAGGGTTTTAATTATAATTATTCAATAATTAAAAATTTATATTTAAGTTTTTGATAATCTATATTATAAAAAGTGGCATGTAATTTACATTAAATTATATAAAAATATAAAATTATGAAAAATTTTAAACACTTTAAATAACTATAAAAATATATAATATTTATATATTTATTTCTGCCAATATATTATCTCGAAAGTGTCAACCTTTCTATTAATAATATTTTCTCTTTCTAAGTTACTTCTTACCACTTTGATTGTTGGTGTGACCATGTAGTTTGGTTGTAGAATAGTCATAAATTAGTTTCAACTTTTTTGAATATTAAATATTTTTAAAGTTTAGCGATTATAATTAATATCTAGTAATGTGTCATAACCCTTGAACCACAATAAAGTAATATTTCATCAAACCTCATCTCAATTATATGTACTATATATGTAATATTTTTTCGTTGTTCAATCTTAATTGAGTAAAAGTTTATAGTATGTCAAAATTCTATATCGATATAAATACAAACCATCGATCAATATGCGCTAAACTTATCATCACGAATTTCTTCATATAACATTTAATTTACTCTAACTAAAGATTTTCTATTTTAATCATTTATTAATATTTGTTTAGAAATTTGAATTCGAATCCAGTTAGGAAAAACTTTAATTTTATGTATATTGAGGCAACGGATTCATCTTGACCATCATTTATTTCCACATATAAATAATAAATGACCAAATTGGCTTTAATATATAAGACGTAATTAGTTTTATACTTATATACCATATAAACTATGCACATTTATATCAGATTTGACTATGATGTCTCCAAGTCAAATGATTATATTACACATTAACAAAATTATACAACAAATCATTGATTACATATATTGTCGTATGATTTGTCATTAATTGGTTATGTTCAAAAATTAATTCTCTAACTATTAATCTATACTGATGCTTTTATAGCATAAATATCATTATTAGTTACACTAAAATTATTTTATGATATTTATTGAAGATATTCAATATACCTATTGAGCAATATTATTACTCATTTAATATCATCTACATAGGAAATAATTTTCATGATGTCATTTGATGATTAAATGAATTATTCAAATAATTTGTAAATATACTTTACTTAAATACGTGACAAAATAAAGAAAATAATTTATATTTACGAATAAAGAACTCTTTCTTTCATTAATAATAATAGTAATTTTTTTTTTGTATATATATAAAAGACATAATATCTCTAAAACTGATAATACGAATGACTTTTAAAAGCTATCTTAATAAAAATATTTTTTTAAAATCTTTTCAACATTGGCAAATTGATAGATAAATATTTTATTAGATTGTGCTTAATCTGTAAACCAGGACAATAATTAGCGTTTTTCTAAATCTTTCATTTCAAACTTATTTTTCAAATATTTTATAATTTTTATAATGTCTTTAAAATTTTTAATTATATTCATGTTATCAACATACACTGTTGTAATGGCAAATCTAAATTCTGATTTTTATTTTTTTTTTTTTTATGAATATGTATGGGCATATTGGATTATTAATGTATAGTCCTTTTAATGAGTATTTGCTTAACCGATTGTACCATATATGCCCAAATTGCTTTAGTCCATACAAAATCATTATAATTTAATTAAGAACAAATTATAATCTTTTAATTTATATACTTCAAGCATTCTAAATCTCTCAAAATTTTTTTATATAGATATGAGTATTGAGTGACCCATATAAATAAATAGTCACTACATCCACAAGATGCATATTAAGTCTTTCTAAGATAGCCAAACTAATTAGAAATTAAAACATAATTGTATTCATAACTGGAGAGTAAATTTCATCTAAGTCAACCTTTAGTCACTGTGAAAAACCTTAAGCCACAAGTTGCACTTTATAACTTGTCATCTCATTATTTTCATTATATTTTCTTACAAATACTCATTTGTAATAAAAGAATTTGACATTTTTAGGTGCTTAGACTATAGGTTCAAATACTGTTTATTTGGCAAGAAAAGTCAATTATGCTTAAATTGCTTCTTTTTAATGAAGTCAATCATGACTTTATATTAACAATTTATAGATCATAATCATCTTTCATAATATTTGTAGCTACTATGAATAAAAATACATTTTCGATGATTATTTCATTACGATCTTACATTTCTCTTGTATGTGCATAATTTGTAGACTTTTCCTCATTTTTATAGTCTAACACCACTACAGGGACAATTATTTTTTTAGGGATAAATGTTACTTTATGAACAAATGTCACTTTAGAAACTTATATTACTTTAGGGACAATTAACTCTTTTAAAGCTACCAACTCAGAAATTATAAGTATATTTATTATTCAAGCATTATTTTCAACAGGATCCTGATTTCAATTTTTTTTCTATGAAACAATATCTTTCGCCTCAATTGTCATCCTATAATTTTGGTGTGCAACAAATGATTCATTTATTGCCTTATGATTGATTGTTCTTCAATAATAATCACCTCAAACTAGTGTATTGGCAGTTGGAATATATAATTCAGTCACTTTTGCATTATTAGTAAATAGATCTATTAATTGATTTATAATTTGCCAAAATTGCATTGCCATTCGTACTTTATTTTCAAATTGATTAGTACGAAGATCAAAATAAGATATAGTAATTATTTTTTGAGAAAGTTCGAGTCTTGATTCAAGAGGCATTTTCTTTTTCCTTAATAATAGAAAAGTTGTCTCATCAAAATGACAATCTATAAAATGTGCAATGAATAAATCACTTGTTTGAGGTTCAAGATATCTAATAATAGAAGATGAGTTAAAACTAACATAAATTTTCAATTAACGTTGGGATCCTATCTTAATTCATTACAGAGGAGCTATATGAACAAATATTAAATTAATGACTAAGTATAAGTTGTAGTAGGGAGTATTCATGATAAGTAGTAGATCTAAGATGAATTAATGTTGCAGTATGCAAAATAGCATATCCCCATGCAGAGATTGGTAATGCAGTGTATAAAAGTAAAGTTCATGCAATTACTTGAGTCATTTAATGAGTGATTCAAGTAGTTCATTTTATGTATGGATATGTGAAATATGATGTTTTATATCAATCCCTATTAATATGCAATAATTATCAATTATTTTAAAAGTAAATTCACAAGCATTATCTAGATGTATAACCTTGATTGGATAATTAGAAAATTACATTTTTAATTTGATAATTTGTATAAGTAATATAGCAAATGCAACATTATGGGTAGACAATAACTAAACATATGACCATTGAATAGATGCATTAATTTAAACCATAAAATAGTAGAATGGTCCATTAGGTGGGTGGATATGACCACAAATGTTTCATTGTATTCTTTTTAAGAATAACGGGGATTTAGAACAAATTTTAGAAATGGATAGTCTAACCATTAATTTTCCTTGTGAGCAAGTGATTTTTTTTGGACAATAAAATCTTTTGGTTCTTTAATGGGTGTCTATGAAAATTTTCAATAATTTTATGTATTATTGTAGATTTTAAATGACCAAAACAATCATACCATATCATAAATATTTTTGGATTAATGAACTTTTGGTTCATTACTATATAACTCTCAATTCTATTTATAATTGTATAATATAATCTAGATGATAAAGTTGAAAACTATTCTCATATGCATTTCTTGCTTGAGACATTAAAAGTAATGTAAAAATATTCTAAATTATTCTCATTTAGAGTTTCTCTATGATATCTATTTTGACTGATATTCTTAAAACTGAGTAGATTTCTTTTAAATTTGGTGGAATATAAAGTATTATGAATATACAATCTAGTTCTACTTGTTAATAAGATTATTACACTTCCGAAACTTTCAATCAAGTATACAAGACCTAATATGGTATTTACCTTAGTATCAATATTTGCAAACTTTGAGAATTACTTTTTATCTTAGAGAATGGTGTGTATAGTTACACTATCAGTTAGGCATACATTCCTAACTTCTATTTTAAATAGAGATAATTTATTAAAATTTATTTCCTTTTATTAAAGAATAGTTCATGTCAGACATCAAGTTAATAAAATATAAAAATATTACAGTACATATAATATGATTATAAAAATTATAAAAAGTGTAAAAAGATAACCAAAAAAAAAAAAAAATGGACTATGATAAGACTTTAATTGGGATGACCAATTAAATGTTCAATATTATTGTCTTTATTTTCAAAGAAATTAGAGATATCGAGTTGAGTAAAATTTATAGAATTTAAATCATTAATAAAATTAATCTTAACATTCATTCCTTTGGCCTTGACAAATTCACGGCATGTACATGGCTAATGTCATTTGCCTCCACAACAAATACAAGTGTCATCAAAGTTTTTGCGGGACTTTTGCTCAGTACCTTTATCATTTTCTTACCCTTTGTAAACATTTCACTTCTGGCAATTATATTTACTGCTTTATCACCTGAGGATCTATAACCACCACAAGAGCATTATCTTTGCTTTTTTTTACATCTTCTACCATGCCCATTGTTGTAATGTATATTGACATTCACTTCGAGGAATGGTAAATAACTAGTTGAACATGATTCATGATTCTTTAGTAAAAATTTATTATTCTATTTAGCAACAAAGAGACATGATATGAGTTATAAGTACTTTGGGAACCTGCATTCATGGTGTTATTACTGCAGAATCATATTAGATACATGGAAGATCGAAAGTGTCTCTTCCAACATGTATTGTTTAGTAACTTTTTCACTGCACAATTAGATTATAAGGTAATTTGGAATAGAGTAAAGTTGTATTCGACAACAGTTTTATAATCTTGTAATATCATATTAATCCACTCGTCTTACCTTAGGGAGGAAAACATCTCTTTAGTTCTTATATCTTTCTTTCAAATTTTTTCACAATTTTGATGGATCCATAACTATTAACTATTGAGTTTTTAAACTCTCATTGAAATGATGGCAAAGAAAAATCATGGCCTTTGATTTATCCTATAAGGATGCTTGATTTTCCTTATTAATTGTGCCTTTTAGACCCATAACTTGAAGGTGCATTTTCACATCAAGAAACTACGGAAAGATAATTATATCCTGATACATCAAGGGCAAGAATTTGTAGGACTTGATATTTTTAATGGGCTATATGGATTTTAAAATAAAGGATAAAGTAATGACATGATAAAGTATGTCATATAAATAAATATGATACAAGAATATTAAAAATTTTATGCATATATTTGGAACTTCAGGTCCATACATATGATATTCTTAGAAATCTAGAACTTTAAATCTTGATCTAATAAGGAAAAATTTTAAAACTTTAAGTTCTAATCATTTCCTTGTTTTAACAAATTTTGGGTTACAATAATAGTATTTAACAATATATAAACATTGATAATAATGTAATTTCAAATAAAAAAAACTCAAGATAATTAACCAAGAAATATTATATTAACATCATTGTTAAAAAATATGTGTAATATGCTATCCTTATGTTCTTGATCATGTTGATAACGTATTGTAAATGAACTATGATTGAAGAAAGAAATATTTAAACTATAGAAATGAAATCATAATGCTATCTTTATGTTCTCAATTGTGTTGATAATGTATTGTAAATGTTCTCAATCGTGTTGATAACGTATTATAAATGAACTACGATTGAATAAAGAAATATTTAAACTATAGAAATGAAATCATCAAAATATAAAGTCTTTTGATTTCATTATAATAAATTTATTCATTTTATTTTGATATATAAAATTTAAAACATCACACACACACACACACACACACACACACACACATAAAGCAAGGAAATCAAAGATGGGGAGGATGTCAATGTGTGATGTGGGACTTTTGCATGGTCGATAGAAATGGGCAGTGTGGGACACACACACACACACACACACATAAAGTGAGGAAATCAAAGATAGGGAGGATGTCAATTTGCGATGCGGTACTTTTACATGGTCAATGAAAATGGGCAATATGGGACACACACACACACACACATAAAATGAGGAAATCAAAGATGGGGAGGATGTCAATTTGCGATGTGGGACTTTTACATGGTCAATGGAAAAGGGCAATGTCGGATTCAAGAGGCAGTGGAAGGTAATTTACAACAATACGGTACTTTTCCTTTCAAAATATTATTAAAATTTAAAAGCAATAGAGTCATGAGATTGAAAGTATATTGTAATAAGTATGATATGTAACATTAACAATGAGTATACAAATTGACAATATTGTACATAACACAAGACATTTGATAAAAATTGTCTAGTGTAAAAGGACGAGACATTCACTTGACCATTTATTTTTCTTCACAAGATTTGGATTTGTTTATTATTTAGAATTTAGTTTAGTCCCATGATAACAAACCATTAAAGATATGTTTTTCAACCAAATAAATTATTATGTTAACATTATAATTACTTTGCGAATAAATATTTTTCAAAAACATAAATTAAATTATATGATAAGAGTTAAGTACTATTTAAGGTAATGTAGCTCAAAATTTTTATCATAAATTTAGCAAATAATTCATAGTCTCTAAAGCCGATTATAAACTACACCTATATAATAATATTCAGTGAAGTGCTGTTACCTGATAGTGTTGTTGGCGATACGATAAATTTCGATCTTTAGAAGATTGGAAAAGAGTTTGTGTGATGTGTTTTAAATATGTAGAGCAAAGCATTGCATTTTTAGTTGAGTTGTAGTCAAATTAGGAGTATTCTATTTAAAACAAACAAACAAACAACACTAGTTTTGGCTAAAAAAAAAAATACAAGGAATGTCTAAGGTTGACTAAATAAAAAATTTGCCCTAAAATTTTTGCTATTTACAAAACAATTCGTAGTTGTGTTAGGTAGGCTGTACAGCACAGCATTGCTACTGCTACCGTTTGCACAAAATCCAAATTGATCAAATGTTTGATTGCAATTTAAAAGGTATTGGGTCTATATTATTATTTAGAAATAAAATATTGGCAAACGAGTATAAAGTAGACATGTCTAAAGGGTCGAGTTGGCCCATGCACGGTCCAACTTGACCCATTAACAATAATCGCCTAGTCCCGACCCAACCCATTGATGGGCCAAGTCGGGCCTTAATGGTAAAGCCCTTTAGGGGCCTGAGCAAGGCCTAAGCCCATGGGTCCTAGGCCCCTTAGGCCCATTAACACTAATTTTTTTCTAATTTTTTATTTATTATTTTATATACATATTACTTTTCCTTGTACAATATTTCATTCATTGTATCAATTTTAAATTTTAAATTTGCATACCAAGAACATTAAAATATATGTATAATGTAAATGTAACATGTGTGTATTTTGATATTTTATATTTGTTGTTATATAAAAAAATAAAATATAATAATAATATTGTAATATTAAATTACTAATATTACTATTCTCAAATAATTACTATAAATTTTATTATTTAAATATTACAATATTAATTAAAATTTAAAAGAATATCATGAGTGATGAGTGTATTAAAAGAAAAAAAATTATTATATAATTAACAAATGAGAAATACATTAACATTACTTAAAATAAAAAAAGAAAAAAAATATATAATACTATATATCAAATAATTTTGATCCATTTATTTTAAATTAATTTACAATTAAATAATAACATTAAGTAAATTAAATTTAATGAGTAAACTTGCATCACTATAGTTACAGTACATCACAACTAGATTAGCATCTACTGAATCATCTATTATTTGCACTTCACTCATTTTTTTATTTTACAAAAAAATTACAAATATTAAAAATTTAAAATTATAAATATTATAAACTAATTTAATTTTCATTAATAAAATAACTTCCTATTCCTAAATCATCATTATTTGCAGTCATCATCTTGAACATGATCTTGAATTTTTAATTTTGCATCCTCCCAATCTTTTAAGCTTATCAAGCAATCCAATACTTCCAGTGACAATCTTGATCCGCATTCGTCCAATACCTTGTTTCCTGCACTAAAAGCAAATTTCGATACTATTATAGATACCATAAGAGTTAGTAGATCACGAGTCATAATGAAAAGTACAGGGAACACCCTTTCATTTACTTTCCACCATTACAAAATATCAAAATTTCTTTTTTTATCTATACTAAATATCAAATTATAATTAGTAAACATATATTTTCCTAATTCATTAAGGCCAGTAGAAGAAGAGGAGTAAACAAATCTATTTGTAATAGTATTCAAAAATTTTCAAAAAGTCGTACTAGCTATAAGTTCATTATTGTATTCATAAATTGGTATATTTAATCCAAATATATCCTAATATTGATTATAAAAGTTATTTAAAAAGTTTTCAATAGAACAATTATCCATATCAAGTACAACATTCAAATTTTCTGCAATTACATCTACTAACTTAATTGCACTAGAAAAATTTATTCGAGAATCCATTATTGTTATATATATAAACAACATTGGAATATCTTTCCAATATTTTTTAAATTTCTCTTCTATAGTAAAACAAATATTTTGAAACTGATTAATATTTCTATAACTAGCAAATGTATAACTAATATCAAATAAATGATTTAAAATACAACATGAAGTTAAAAAATAAACACGTGAACATGATAATGTAATATTATAAAATTAAATGCCACAATCCAATCATTAGAATTTAATAGCATTACACCCAATTTTTTATTATAAAAATTAGTAATTACATCACTATAATTAACATAAGATTTTAACATCAAATACGTACAATTCCAACAAGTTTTTACATCAAGCTTAAACTTTCTAAGTTATAATCTATAATGCAATAAGAAAGAATTAAAATCTTGCCTTCTAGAACCCCTTGATGAAATATATTGTAATGCATCTCTAATTTTTTCTATATGACAATTAATTAAACTTAAACCATCTTGCATAATTAAATTAATAATATGACAAGCACATTGTATATGAAAAAATTGTGTACCTAAATTACGTGCAGGAATTATGTTATTAGTAAACAATTCAATGGCAGCATTATTAATAGATATATTATCAAAAGTAATGCTAAAAATTTTATCTTGTATGTCATAATCTTTAAAAATACTCATCATTGCATTAAAAATAGAAAAAGCATTATGCGAATATTCTAATTTATAAAATGCAATAATTTTTTTATACAATATCCAGTTATCATCAATGTAATAGGAAGTGACACAAATATAACCTGATCTATTACATCTAGTCCAATAATCAGAAGTAACAGAAATAACGCCTTTAAAAGAAAGAAAAGTTGCAATCAAATTTTTTTTTGTTTGTTGAAATAGTCTCATACAATCACTTCTATGTATAGTTTTTGGTATTAATTTAAAAGAAGGTTGAATATAACTTTTCATAAAATTTTTAAGTCTTTTATCTTCTGCTTGAGTGAAAGGACGTTCATTTGATGCAATCAATTTAGCCATCCCTTCCCTCGTGTGTTGATGTGAGTACCTAAAATAAGTGATAATGTCGTCCCCAGAAGAATTTGGTGCAAGTAGAGATTGAATATGGTCTTTCAAAGAAGTATGTTGCTGCATACATTTTATCATATATCGTTTTAAATGTCCAATTCCATTCCTAATACTTAGGATAATTTTACATAATTTACAAACGGCTTTTTATTCTTATTTTCTAGTAGCATTATTAACTCGAGACTCTAATGTAAAAATTTTTCAAACACTTGATGTCCTTTCCCTTTTAGAGTTAGCAGCACTCATTGCAACAGAACTAGATTTGCTTCCATCCAAATTTTGTTCACTTGACATTATTTAGGAATGTGAAAATAATAAAAGTCTAACATCAAAATAAAAATATATAATTTTGGTGAATCAACAAATTTATTTTATTTTTTTAGCAACCAATCATTTATAAAAAGTATATTATTAGCAAAAAATAAAAATAAAAATCATAAAGTCTTAAGCTTACAATGTCATGGCCATAAAATATGTAATTATCAATTGTTTTTACTTTTCACATATCTAAATTAACTATTATAACAAATAATTAGTGTATTAGACAGCAAAAATTCATATAATTTCAGGTAAAAATAGACACACAAAAACAAAATCTCATCTCAAGGTAAAAGACATACATAATTCATATTAGTCAATGAAAAATCTATCCATAGGCACGTAACCACAAACATTAAAATTAAAAATAACAAGAAATAACAAAATATTTATGTACTGCCCTTATTTTAGAGTATAATTATACATTTTTCAGAAATGACAAAAGATTTATATATTTATGATAATAATCATAAGCATAATGCCTTCATTTTAGAACTTTTACCAGTAGAATCATTCAATCATACATTTATCATATTTAAGACAATGAAAAAACATCAATTTTGAATAATTTTAGATCAAAATTTTTACATATTAGACTGCCTGATATAATGATAGAGTAACCCTATTAGAAATATTTTTATGACAAAATTTATATTGCCTAACTTAATCAAACTTTTAGCCAAAAATTATATAATTACTTCATTTCGAAATGCTTCTTACATTAACACTAAACAACAATCAAAAAATAATAAAATTTATAAGAAATGTCAATGTTTACTCTAAAGAATTATTTATAAAGACTTGACTTAAATTAAAGTATGTTTACAATTATTTTTAGCCAAAAATTCATTTCATGTTTACTCTCTATAAATATAAACTAGAAAACTAACATTTGCTTTCTACAAATACAATCAATCATCTCTAGAAAATTAAAAAATTTTAATATTTTCTTTAATTTGATTATTCGAATATATACAATCAACAATTTAACACATAATATATTTACAGCATAAATGATTTATTAAAACTAACCAATGAAGCATGAACTTTACATATTATCTACACACTATATTAAGAAAAAAAATGAAACAACAAGCAATAAGGAATAACTGTAAACTACATAAGACAATAATCAGTAAATTAAAAACAAACATACAAATATAGAAATACAATAGAATTGAAATCGTACCTATGAATGTAACTGCAAATTTAGTTAATATTTAGAATGTAAAATGAAATCTATTTTTTTTTAAATCAAATTAGGGTTTATAAATTTAAGAAAAAAAGAAAGAGATATAAAAATAGTAAGTTGAAGATAGATTGAGAGAAGAAGAGATACGTACCTACTTGTCTACAAAATTTTTAATTTATACATGTATTCTAACATCTTTTTTTAACCGTTTAAATCTAACCGTTTTACTTTCTAAAAATTCATCACACAAACTTTTGTTGTTCTGTGTTCTGCTCCATTCTCTGCAAAAAAAAATTGAAATAGAATCGAAAATAAGAAAGATAGGCAAATTTAGATAGCCGTTGTGAGGAGACAAATGAAGGTTAGTTGGTCAAGATGGCTGCTGGCGGAAATAGGACTGAGGATATCAGGAGAAAAAAAAGGAAGAAAGGTCGAAGATGAACAAGTGAAGTGAGTGTGTGTGAGTGTGAAAAATCAAAGACACTAGAAGGCCCAGAACCGTAAGAAGACAAATTAAAAAAAAAATGTTTTAATTTCTTCAAGGGCTCGCGGGTTGGACTTCACAGGCTGTGCCAAGCCTAATGTTTTTTAAATGGACTCAATTTTGCCCGACATAAATACTGTGTAGACTTAAACTAGTCTGACACATTAACTTGCGTGGGCATCATTTTCTCGGGCCAGGCTAGCCCAACCCGACCCTTTAACGCTTCTAGTGTAAAGGCCCACCTACACTGCTTAACGTTTTATTTTTTATATTATTATTATTATATGGAATATTAGTATTAATTAATTTATTTATAAAAAAGTTAAGTATTAATACAATACAAATTATTGTTTTTTATCTATTTTAATTAATCTAATCCTATGATTCATTTTAAATAATACAGTATTGTCAAGCAAGGCAGCCCCTTACTCTTTAGTCGTAAGATGGCACATTCAATGATAAGACCATTCAGTGATTAAAATAACAAATAAAACCAAAACCTTCGTGTAAAATTTGGAACAGGGGAGGGGAATGCATATGGAAGCTCAAAAATACGTATGGGAAGGAGCAATTCCTCTTCAAATTCATCTACACGAGTCTGAAGTTACCACACTTCCTCCTCCTCCTCCCACTCTGGTATGTTCTATTTTCCTTTTGCTTCTCATATATGGATATGCTTGAAAATTTTTTTTTTTTCTAATTTAATAAAATTTTAATGTCAGATCTTAGCTCCACGGATAGGTTACCTTCCGTTGCTAGTTGCTCTTATAAAACCCTGTTTTAGTAGCGCACTTCCTCCCGGAGTCGACACCATTTGGTTTGAATACAAAGGCTTGCCTCTCAAATGGTATCATCTCAATTTTATTTCATTTATTTTTATGGGTTGTATATCGTAATTGCTGGAAATCAACCGGGAATTTCTTTTTAATCTTGTGCCTTCGCAGGTATATACCTACTGGGGTTCTCTTTGATCTTCTATGCGCAGAGCCAGAAAGACCGTGGAATCTCACGGTATCAATTTTTCTTTTTCAAATATTTTATAGTACTAGTATTTTCGTCTTTGGATTTGTGAAATAAACTCAATAGCAGAAAATGAGAGATAAGTAGAATTTTTTGCACTTATTAAAATTGTCAACTTCCAGAAATGTTTGAAAAATTGTAGGATGTTGGCAAGAAAGGAATCATGTAAAATTAGTTTCATTTTCGAAGTTTACAATATAGAGCTATAATATGTTCAATGCAGTTATTGGGAATGAATAAAAATTTCAGATATCAATGTATTTTCTGTTCTATATAATTTTTTTCTATATAACTTTTGAGTTCCATAGATCATGGGATCTGAGCCATCTCTGCTGAAAATTGCAAAATCCAGAACTGGAAGCTGTTTTTTTCTTTTTTGGCCTAGATCAAATGTTATTTGAGTTCATATCATGTGTAGAAACTGCTTGTGAAATACATTTATTGTTTCCTTTCATCATTTTTACTGCTATTCCCAAACCTAAGGTTAACATTTGAGTTTTTTTTTTTTTGGTCTTTAGGTTCATTTTAGAGGATATCCAGGAAATATATTGATCCCATGTGAAGGTGAAGATTCTGTAAAGTGGAGCTTTATTAATTCATTGAAAGAGGTTAGTGTATCTTGCCTTTCCTCTGATTGATAGAACTTGGTAGACTGTATTGAATTTGGTATCTATTACCACTTTATCATGGAAGTTCTGCTGAATCACAAAAACTTATTGGCAATACTTATTGCCAGTTGATCATTTAATTAGTAAGCCCTCTCAAACTGAACCAAAAAGAAAACAAAAAGGAATTTGAAAATGAAGAAGTTATCCTATGTTTACACGTGTACTTATGAACAAATTGTGTAGCAAAGGGATTTCTTGTTTCTTATTTTTTTTTTAATTAACATATTCAAATCAATCCCTAAACCTGGTAGTTTTAGTTTTAAAACAATCACTCAAAATTTCTGTGATGGGCAGAAACTTTATGTGCATTGATTTAGAATCACCTGCTGGGATTTTGTGAGAGCTCTGCCATTATTGGTTAAATAACTTTTAATCTTCTCATGATGAATGCTTGTTT
Organism: Khaya senegalensis; assembly: GCA_032402905.1. NCBI lineage: Eukaryota > Viridiplantae > Streptophyta > Magnoliopsida > Sapindales > Meliaceae > Khaya > Khaya senegalensis. The sequence continues at coordinate 7,188,519 of CP135533.1, read as the reverse complement.
GTTAGCAAATCTAATAAAGAAGCTTAGCAAATGGCTGGTTGGATAAATTCAAATTAGAGAGTCTCGTGTACATGTTTTCTCTACACTTTGATGCTTGGTTTGCAGCTGATTAATCTGTATTTTTAAAATTGAAATTAGGGAAGCCCAAATTTTGATGCAATTGGCATTGAGTTAATATGTGGATTTAGAGATATTGATAAAAGTTTTCATTTCATGGATATTATTTTATTTTTTTGACGAGGTGGGTGGTTGGTTTCTTTTTTGTTGTAGTTTTACTGTGTTAATAACACACATAAATATTCTCATCATCTTTTATTGATGTTATATTGGGACATACATATAACAACGGAAAGGTTGCTTGCCTGCCTTTTGTTGCCCTCTCTCTCACATAACGAGGCAAAAGGTTCATATCATTTTATAAAATTATCTGTGTCTATAAAGTCTTTGGTGGAAGAGAGAGAAATGAGACAAACTGAATTCAAAATCTTTGTATATTTTTTTTTTTTCTTTTTTGCATTCTTCTTTGTTTTAGTTATTATTTTTTTTATTTATTCATTCTTTTCAAATGAAGAAGGTTGACTAAAGTTCTGTTGTTCTTTTATTGTCATTAATAGTATTCAATTATCACATGCAGGCAGCATATATAATTAATGGAAACTGCAAGAATGTCATGAACATGTCCCAGTCTGATCAGGTGGAGCTTTGGCGCTCCATGACAAATGGTATGTCTTCTAAATGATTAGAAGGGTACAATTTCAATCAAAATGATTTATCAGATTCTTTCTCATTTTTTAAATAAATACATCTGGATATTCCTGGCCTGAAAAGATTATTTTATTGGGGTTCTCAGGTTGTTGACATTGATGATTTAGTAAACATTGTGTACTACAAAGAATGAGTTGACAAGCCATCTAACTGAGTTATAAAATTTTAGCATATGTGTGAAACTGCTCTTAGCCATATCCTCTTACAATTTTAATTGATCTTACTACCTTTTGGCTGTCAATGCGGTGATTTCAGTAATTCATTTAGCTTGTTCATTGACAAATTGTGCACTGATGTGGCAGGTAGTCTTGAATCTTACTTAAGAATATCTTCTAAGCTTAAACTTGTAACAGTTCAAGATGAGTACGCTGTAAAAATGAATTTGTCCTCAAAAACTCAAGAAGCCACTGGGGACACAGATATGGCTCGTCAACCAAAGACAGGTTAGCAAATTTTGTACTTGATTTAAAGAATTAAATCTTTAACCAGGAATGATTGCAGTTGATCAAGTCAACTTGTGGCTGGTGCATTCTTGCCACCGTTTACAAATGGGTCACTTAATCCTTTCCTTCACTTGCTTTGGAAGGCAGTGAGAGAGGTGGAATGGAAAAATAGAAAAGAATATAAATGCGAATGTGCAGGCAGTATTTCTTCAAAAGAATAAATGGTCTGTTTATCACTTCTTTCCTATCCCTTATGCAACCAAGATACCTCAGCTTTGCCATTGCCAGTTTTTGATAGACATGATTCTCTTATGCATTTGATGTACTGATTTGTCAGTAAGCACTACCTGAAAGAAACATCTAGTATGGTAGTTGCTTCATTGACATGAATATGTTTGTGTCACTTGGCCAATAGTTTATTTACGGTTAGTTTGAAACAAAAAGGCTTCTAGTGCATGTCTGTGTTGCAAGATTATTTGATAAATAAATATGCAAAATATCACATGCATTAATCTTATTCACCTGCCTGGTCATTGATTAAGAACCAGAATGTGTCATTAGCCATATGTCAGATTTTGAAGTTCAAAGTCACTTCAAAATGTGTGATTTTAAAGTTTACAGAGATTTAAAATTTTGTTTTTCTTTCTTCAGTTCTTTCTTTTCAAGGAGGTGGCTTTTATTCTTATTAAAGGAGAATGATATTCCAGATGTACATACATATATATAAGAAAAGAAATTGTGTCTATCCATTTTCTTCTTTTTCTAGTTTTTGGTTGAAATGATATCATCTGAACAAATTCTTCTTACTTGTATTAGTTCCAGTCAAAATGTTTGTTTTCTTATTGTTGGAATGCTTGTCAGGTAGAATTCCAGTTCGACTGTATGTTTGGAGTGTTAGCGAAGATTTTGATGATTTAGAAGATGCTCCTAACATTGATAGCTGGGATAAAGTCTCTTTCATAAATCGACCAGTTGAGATTCACATGGAAGAAGGTAAGCCTTGTCTTTATTTTATTTTATGATCCCACATATAGGCATCCAAGGAGCAGTATTGCTTCACGTTCTTATATAGGCAAAAGAAATTTGCTATGGACAGAAGTTCAAAATCAACTGGGGGCCCATCATGTTTCAGTTTATCTTGGCTGGCTTAAAAAGTTTGAGAAAAGTATCATTCAACACCCACACATGTAGCGACATTTTGGGTTAGTTAACATGATAAGGTTACTTTTGTATTTTACATCAACTAAAATGAACCTAAGTTGATTTGAGAGAAAGGTTGAAGTGGTTTGTTTCAATGAGTAGAAGGAGAGAGTTTGCCTTTGCGATTGTTAAAAGGAATAGAGTAGTCTTTGGGATTGCCTGGTGATTTTTTTGCAGCTCCCAACAGTGAATCTTGACATGTCTTTTAGGCTAATTGAAACAGAAGATGGGTTGAAGTGACTATTTAGCCATGTGGGAATTGGAAAAAGAATGTTCTGTTTAACAAAGAAATGCTATCAATAAAGGTGTCTTTGAGCAACAAGACTTGTACTGCAATTCTTAAAGAACCTTTCTATGATAAGCCTGTCATAGACAAGCATCCACTGTCAAAGGTGAGGAAAAAGTATTTTAAGTTGGTGAGGGAGTGAATAAGGCTGAATAAATGGTGAATTTGGGTCTGTGATACATATGTTCTGTACGTATGACACACTTTTATGCAGATTAGTTTGAATGTTATCAATATCCTATAATCTCAATTGTAATACAGGAGTAAAATAGTCATTGCATCCCACTTTGAATGCATATAAGTATAAGATGAATTTTTCACCATTTTATGTAGATCCTTTTTAAACTAATCTAAATGGACATTAAGAAAAGGGGTTCCATGTGATCAGTTTCTTAAACTTTTAACCTAACTAACATAAACTGATACACTAGCCTTGTGTTGAGTTTTGCGTCTTACGCGAGTGCCAGAAGTTTATGATCAAAGAAAAGAGGAAAAAAATATTTCCTACTTACCAATAGTCCATGGGATGATATGTTGTGAATTGACATTGCATTAACCTTTTAATCATGGCTGTTCCGTACGCCAAAGTTTGTGGACTTTGCCAAGTACCCCTTTTCTGAAGGCATAATATAATTTGAAGAATGAAAATTAAAAGGTCAACGTTAATGTCACATCTTTTCCTAGTTATTAAATAAACTATTTTAATTTTTGCCCTTTGCATCAACTGCAGGCAAATGCTTCACCTTACATGATGCTCTTAAGACTCTTCTGCCAGAATTTTTCTCTGGCAAACCTTTGATTACTGAAGAATCACCAAAAGTGGAGGGAGAAGATAAAACAAAAATCTCTTCAGAAGATGTGAGCAACATCAAAGGGTTAGAAAATTTATGTGAACATGTGGAGTCTTCTTCCACAACCAGAAATGCAGAAATCAAGCTTGTCCGCATCCAAGGAATTGAACCAAAATTGGAGATACCTTTCTCTTGGGTGGTGAATAACTTAATGAACCCTGACCACTTCCTTCACGTCTCTATTTGTGTCAAAGTCCCAGAATGAATGCCGCGTGACAGGTGGCACTTTAACTATTTTTTTTATCAATTCTTTGTTGTTTCATTTGGGATCTTTGTCTTTGTTTCATTGACAAACTCAAAACAAGTTATTTGCTGTACAGAACTGAACAGAACAGTAGTCAAATATATTTGTAGTGTCCGAGTCAAAAACCAATATATTGAGAATAAAAGCAGTGAAAGAAATTTCATTACCGTTGTTGTATCATCCTTTTCCCCTTGTAGGAATTTATTTGTGGATAGAAAGTGTGTTGAAGCGATTGCAGTTAGCAGTTAAATGAATCTTATAGTAATGTAAAAGATGCTCCAGTAATTAGTATGTTTGCATAGTTGTATGGTAATTGATTCTTGAATTTTTTATCAAACTGACTCAATTTTGAGGCCCATTCACAGTTGCAGTGCAAGTTGTAAATTTGTTAATTTTGTTGCCAAACGATTAATTCTTGGATGAGGCCCATTTATATTTGTAGTGTAAGTTATAAATTTGTTATATTTGCTGCCAAAGTAATACTTGGATGAAATTGTGCCAGCTTTTTTATTTTGCTCTTCTATGAATTTCATTGAGAGAGGCAAGTTTTCAAATTTTATTAAGAGAGCTTAGGGTTAAAATTTCATCGAAAAAGCTAAGTTTTAAAACTGTCATTCTCAACAAAATTCATCAAGGACATAAAGTGTTACAATCGTCTCTTTTGTTAAAATTAGTTAAGAGAAGCAAGTACTAAAATTTGGTTAAGGTAATCAAGTGTTAAAACTATCCCTATTGATGAAATCTTTCTCTTCTCTTGTAATTTAAGAAACTGATAAAATAAGAAGTAATGGGTATAAGACGTCATTCATTTGTCCATCTAACGAGTACATGACACATGCATTTAATTTGAAATTAATTAATCAGTCATGAAACTAAATGATAATGAGAAAGAATTTAAACCATCTGTGACGTATTAATTGGATGGATGGTCATTACTAAGAATTTCACGGAATAAACATGATTTGGTTTTCTCGGAATAAAAAAAAATTGAATAAACATTGGTCAAGTCTACAGAGGAAGAGCTAATACAAATATTAGAAGACAAAATGAAGGCTAAAGTAAATCGGGAGACAAGCTGATAGTGAAGGACCCTACCTAGTTGTTCTCAATGTGACTTAAGGTTTGTAGGGGGGGCGTGGGGGGTGTTGGGGGGCGGGGTGTGTGGGGAAGTGGAGGTGCTGATGCTGCTATGCTGTAGGAGGCCTCCGGTTGATGGTGAGGCAGCTTTCTAACTTGTCCCCTAGCATTTGTCTATTTTCAAATAAGGACAAGGACAAGGACAAGGACAACCCTATATGCTTTGTTATTTCTTCCAAAGGAATGTGGACATCAAATCGAGATATATAAATATGTATATAGAAGGATTAAATGTTTTGAAATTCATCAATTATTTCTTATTAATAATGGATATGCCCATATGATCAATATCATTGCTGCTGCTGCTGGCCTTTAGTTTAGGCTCTATCGACCATGCCCTTGTATTCAATTCGATAATCTCTTGTCTTGGCCTAAGTCGTATTGCATGTAAGCTTGTTCCCTTTCACATTACTTCTCTTGTCTTCTTTAAAAACCAAGCCTACCGCATGTTGCCAACTCAATTTTTAGTCTCGAAAATAACAATATATGAATGCGAATGATATCTAACAAATAAGTTGGTTTTTAATTTACGGAAAAAATTGCTTTTAGTTTAAGTACTGACGGAAAGCTTTCAGAACAGAAAGACAATCGCGTAAAGTTAACAAGCTGAGGAATGAATGAGTGCTATATAATTTTCAACAGTTATTTTCCATGGGTGTGCTTTGTTTTTTGGTTAAAACTTATCCATCTAGCAAATATATAAGAGGAAGAGACAAGCACATATAAATGAGAAGCCATAAAGAGAAAGGGGAACTACTAATGCATGCAAAAGTATTGTTCCAAAATGAAGGTATGGTTGTTGTCGCTCCGGACCAAACTAGTATGCTGCTAGATTCACTCAAATTTCATCAATTATTAAGGTGCGATAGTTTTTAAATTATTGTTATTGTAAAATAAAAATATTAGATGTCCAATATTAATAAAAAAAAATAGATGAATCATATTAAAAGTTGGCGTGATTAAACACTATTTTAACTTTATTTTCAAAATCTACAATTATAAATAAAATCTTAATTAATTAATTAGTAATTATATAAAAAATATTATGGAAAATATTTTAATATATATATTAATTATATTGTTGTTGACATCCTAATCAATAATAATGTATTACCAATCACAAAAATAAAAAATTAAGTTAAAGTGTAAATAAAAGACAATAGAGGGACACAAGCAATAGTTTATTATTGGTTTAATGACAAATAAAAAAATAAATAAAATAGAATAAAGAGGCACAAGAGATATTTGACAATATTGACAAAACGGTGAGATGGATTTTACTCAATGCATGATGATGAACATTTACTAATTTTTGTCACCCGTATGACCAATAAAACACATGCAAGTGTTTGTCAATTCTATGACATTGTAACTTGTACGAAGACACTTGTCAAAAACACAATCCCTGACAATATGAAGACCCAATCACAAGGAAATGTGAAAAATCACCAAGGCATCAACCAAGAGGTTGATACCTTTTTCAGTTATCAATACTATCTCAGTAAGAAACTTTACTAGTAAAATTCAATGACACAACATGAATGCAGAAAAAAAAAAAAGTAAATATTTACTTAAAAATTTTTATAATTTATTTTTTTAAAAGAATATTCTCCCTATGATAAAATCCTCTCTTTTAAAATAATAAATATTAATTTTTAGAGTCATGCCAATATTGCATTCTAATTTTTTAAAATTTATGTAGGTAAAGTTTTAATAAAGAGATCAATAAAATTATTTAAGAAATGTATTTATGTCACATTAATTTATTGGTTATGTTGGAGCTTATAAATATTAAAAAATATAGGTGATATATAATGGTTCAATCTTTCTTGATATTTCCTCCTCTCACTTGACCAATATAAATAGTATTGATTTCGTATATTATTATTATAATATTTGCAACATAAGATAAGTTATATAGACACTAGATATGATAGATAATATATTGCAATCATATATATTCTTTGCCTGCTTATCTCAAAGTGATTAGACTATGAATATAATTTACAAGAACTAGAATGACAGCCATCGTTGTATAAATAATTAGTACTAAGTTTTGCATTGGTGCATTGAATAAAATAATTTTAAATTTATTATTTTACAATGATAATAAAATATATGTTTAATGTCATTCATAGAAAAAATTATATATATTCTGGTATATTGTGCCAAATATAATAAAAATCTAATTACATAAAAATATAATACTTTCGAACAAAATTTTTTTTATTATTTTTGTTAGGGTAAAATAGATCATTTTTAGAATCAATAAATAAAACAACTATAGGAGTACTTAATGGATAACCTATATTTATATTGAAATATTTTAGAATTTTTTCTATATTAGTAGATTGATGGTTAAATATTCTTTTATATTTGTACTCAATTGACAAGCTGAGACAATATTTAATTTTTCACAAATCTTTAATTTCAAACTCATTTTTCAAATATTCAATAATTCTCATGACCTATTTAGAAGTTATAGTTATATTGATGTCATCAACATTTACTTCTAGAATGAGAATCCAAATTTTAATTTTTTTATGAATACAAATAAGCATATATGATTATTAATGTAACATTCTTTTATTAAGTATTGCCTCAACTGATTATATCTCATGCGCCAAGATTTTCATATATATATATATATATATTGCATTAAGTGACTCTATATAAATAAGCTATCACTACACATATAAAATGTGTATAAAATATTTACGAGTATGCCAAACTTATTACAAATTAAAATCTAATTGTATTCATAATAAGAGAATATATTTTATTAAAGTTAATTTCAGGTCTATACACGACACCTTGAGCAACATTCATGTTTTGTATCTTGTGATCTCGTTATTTCTATTAAATTTTTTTATAAATAAATAATTGTTGATGATTATTTTACTACAATTCTTTTTTTTTTTGGTATATGTATAATTTGTAATTTTTTTTATTTTTGAATTTTTGTGTATTTTCAAGTGTAAGTATCACTTCAAGAACAAAAGCTATTTTAAAAATTTGTATCGCTTCAAGAACTTGCGTGTCTTTAGAGACAAATATCACTTCATGAATTATTAACTCTTTTAAAACTAATAGCTAAAGAAATGTGAATGCATTTACTATTGAAGCATTATTTTCAATACGATCCTAAATTTTAATTTCTCTTCCGCGAAATAATATCTTTTAAATAAATTGATCTATTATAATTTTTATATGTAGTACACAATTTATTTGCTATCATTTGATTACATTATTCTTCAAAAATAATCACCTAAATGGGCATATTAATAGCTAATATATAGATAATTTGGTCATTCTTACAGTATTAATAATTGCTTTGGTGATTAATTTACAATACATTAAAGTTGCACTATCCTTCGTTACATTTTGAAATTGATTATTACAAGGATCAAAATAAGACATAGATGTTGTAATTACTTTTCAAGAATATTTAGGCTTTATTTTAAGAGGTATTTTCTTTTTCCTTAATGATGACAATATTTTTTCATCAAAATGACAATCTACAAAATGCGTGATAAATAAACTATTCATCAAAGTCTCAAAATATATGATAACAAAAGGTGAATTAAACCAATAAAAATAACAAAATGACATTAGGGTTTCATCTCAGTATGTTATAGAGAAGCTATAGAAACATATATAATAAAATCAAAAGTGTGTGAATGAGAAATGTAAAGTTGATAACTAAGTATAAGCTATAATAAAGAGTATTGATGATAAGTAGTAGTTCTAAGACAAATTAATATTGTGACATTTAGAATATCATGTCCCCATATAAAAATTGGTAATTTAATAGATAATAATAAAATTTGAACAATTACGTAGAGTCATTTAATGAGTGACTCAGTTAATTTATTTGGTATATAGACATGTGGAATAAGATGCTCAACATTAATTTTCATTAATATATAATATTATCGAACTTCTCAAAACTAAACTCACTAATATTGTCTAAATCTATAGTCTTGATAGGATAAGCAAGAAATTGCATTCTTAATTAGGTAATCTTTATAAACAATCTAACAAATGCAATATTATAAGTAAATGATAAACAAATAAGTAACCAATAAACATTTGCATCAATTAATACCATAAAACAGCAAGTGGTCCACAAATGTCTTGTTGAATTATTTGTAATAACGATTGAGACTTAAAATCAATTTTACAAAAAGATGGTCTAACCATTAATTTTCATTGTAAATAAATTGGTGCAAATATTTCATTAGACAATAAAATCCTATCTTCTAATTCTTTTGTCTTCTAATTCTTTAATGTGTGTCCATGAAAATTCTCAAACAATTTTATTTATTATTGTAGATCTTAACTGATACAAAAGTGGTGTGGCTTGATACTAGAAAAAAGGGTGTAGGGTCACTAGTCACCAAGCAATATGTCGCCATTGCTTTTAACCAGAAATTGTTATTTTAGCAAAACTTAGCCATACAAGAATAGAATTGTGTTTTGGTTTTACAAGAATAAAGCATGGTCAAATTTGAATCGAATATTAAAATAATATTTAACACTTTTTGTATAAGTGATGATTCTTATGACAACCAATACAACGAGTGAGTGGAGTCCTTAAATTTGATCCAAAATTAGGACTCTCAAGTCTAAAATAAATAGTATATTTACTATTTATTTTTTGACTCAACATTAAATTAGATAAGAATTATATTTAAAAAATTTGACTAGAACTTTCAAAACTTATGATCGCTTTTGTATATAGGCAAGTTGGTGACTAAAAGATTGTCACAAAAAGTGATCATGATCTTAATTTTTTTCCCCTTTGTGCTCATGGAGAGTTAGTTCTTTTTTTATTATGATAATGACCTACATGATGCTTTGTTTCAAGATCATCAGTTTATGTCCTTTAAGTTCAACAATTAATACAATAGAAATTTTACATGGCTTAGTTCATGGATCTCCACTTCATGGTATAGTCTAATTTTCTAAGTTAATTGCTTAGAGTATACTCTAATTACAGGTCAAAAAGCAAAGAATAACCTAACTAATTAAAAAAAATTAGGGAATCCAATGGTTAGAAATCTTTTAGCTGCCTAGCTGGTTTTGAATATGTAAATAAATAAATAAAAAGGTTGTCCAAAGAGTGTCCAAGGTCTTGGTATTGCCTTTGATGTAATACTCTATAATTAGAACTCGAAAGCCGGAAAAGTCTACAGAATTATTTGAGTGCCATGACAACTTATGTAATTTAATTAATTTTAGACTTTGACCGTCCAAATTGATAAACTCTCTAATTGTTTTGTTTTTCACTGTTAAACATGGTCATAGATGAATCTTTGAGGCTATATCCACCTGGCTACCGTCCTTCCGAGAATGGCCTTTGACGATATTAAGCTGGGTGACCTCCTTATTCCGAAGTGATTATCAATTTGGATTCCAATGTTTTATAGTCCTGTGTAACATTTCTTGTCTTTACTCTTTATACAATATATTCCCCTTGAATGCTCATAATCAACCTCAAATGAGCATAAAATTAAAAAAAAAAAAAAAAGCATAATTTTTAGTTTCTTTTATCTTGTAAGTGTTTGTGTGTGTATTCTTTTTGAATGATTTATTCCAAGCCCACGACATTGATATTGTATTTTAATATATGAAAACCAGAAAAGCACAAAAGAATATTGAGAGTATATAAATATGTGTAAAACTCTATATTTATGATATTTTGTAAATTTAGAATATTTACATTCTAATCTAGTAATTAATGTTCAAAACTTTAGGTCTTGAAAATATGTAAACATATTCAAAACTTTAACTTCATAAATGATTTATAAAGTTGTAACTTTAAATTCTATTATAAGAATTAACATTTAGAACTTCATATCTACCTTTCAAATCATTTTCAAAATTTTAAGTTCTAATTTTAAAATTCAAGTTTTGAGTTAAAATTTAGATATTACAACTTTGGGTTCTAACTAGAAATTACATTTTAGAACTTCAAGTTTTGATTAATAAATTAGTTTTAGAACTTAAATTTTAATTCCTTTTGTTTTGCAAACTTCATGTTTGCAATTTAATGTTTAGTCGTAATTATACATTAATAATGTAACTTAAAAGAATAAATATTAAAAATGAGAATTCAAAGTAATTAATTAAGAAAGATTATATCATATTATTGTTAAAAATAAAATATAACAAATAATAACACAAACATAATAATACTAGAATAATATAACGTAAAAATATTTAATAAGAAGCAAGTAAAAGTTGAGAGAAAGTAAATAATACTTCACATGTTAGGATTATGCTGATAATGTGTTATAAATGTTAAGTTAAAGTATAAATAAAAAATAGTAGAAGGATGTAAACATAATTTTACTATTAACTCAATAAGGAAATAAAATAGAATGGAGGGACCATAAGAGATATTTAAAGCATTGAACCATTAAGCAAAATTGACAATGCATTTATTTTACAAATAAGCATGTTGTATTATACTAATTTATGCCAATCATATGACCAATTAAACACACGCAGTCATTTATTTATTCAATTCTGTATTATTGTGATACATACGATGACACTAATAAATAATAAATAAATAGTTATCAATACAAAGACCCAATAACAAGGATAGGTGAATATCCACCAATTACAAAATTTTTTATTTTATTTTAAATTAAGACAATATATTTGTACGTATGCACGTGTGAGTGTGTTATTATAACACTACATAATTAAAATATTATTAAATTTAAAGACAAATTATGCTTTCACCTATATATCTCTAGTCTTACTATTGGCCTTACTATTAAGTTTTAGCTAAAGGGGTTTTAGTAGAATTATATTCATCCAATAAAAATAGAATATGTGCTTCAATTTATTATTATTATTATTGTTGTTGTTGTTGTTGTTAATAATAAAAATAATGTTATTATTATTCATCTAGTCTTACTATTGGTATGTTGTTGAAGTATGAATATAATTCAATTTTAGTCATTAAGATATTTTGAAAGTAACCATTTGTTTTTTGCTATTTAACACAAATAAATAGGTTTATGTTTTAATAAGGTTAAATTAATTTTTTTTATTTAATACTCAATCCAAATATCAAAACAAGTCTATAATAATTACAATTTCAACAATATCGAATAAAAAAAATACTCTTATAAATTTTATTTATTTTATAAAATATAAAATTTATCTAATCATCTACTAGGATATAACATGTAAAATTATTAATTTTTAAATATTTATATTCACACATTATAAAATAATAATAATAAAAGAAAAATAAGCATATTATTTTATTCGAATTTATATATTCAGACCTCTGATCCGTTTACATTTCACAGATTTATATAATTTCAAATTGCAGATGAATTTAGATATGTATTTAACTGGCCATAAGCATATGAATTAAGCTCTTCTCTTGATCTGTGTGTACTCGGTTCTGTTACTGTTTACTGATAGTGATTAAGGTCGTAGCTGGTTCCCTATTGTGTGTTAAGAAAAAGATTAATGTAACTTGTAAACTTTATAGGATTCTTACTTTGTAAAATTTATTTTATTAATACCAATGTGTAATTGATTAGCTCAAGACACTCGGATTACAGAATATTCTAAAAGAGTTTTAAGTGATGTTGAAAAACCCCCCACTTACATAAAGAGCCTCAGCCTCATTGATGATTACAATTATATCCATATTTGTCAAAGAATTTTATTGCACAACTTCTGGGAATGGTTAATTTACTGACCCATGTCTTTCTTTATACGTAAGACAAAAGTATCTCCAAAGGCTAGCTCTTCTTTTCAAGCCAAACTTTTTAACCTTACTTTAACTATGTAGTAGCATACCTACAACGAAAGCTATTTGACCCGACCCCACCAATGTAAACCCCCTGAAAAAATAAATAAATAAATAAATAAACCCTAAAAAATCAAACTAATTAATTAATTATAAATAAATAAATAAATGAATGAAGATTAATGATATGGGATTGTTCTAATTTCAATAGAACTTACTTCTGATTGTAGATTGAATTCAGATGCTTAAGTTAAGACTTTCTTTTGTTATTGAAATTGCTGCTAATTTTATAATATGAATGTTATTTGTTATTCTTTCAAAACACAATAAAAATACGGTATAAAAAAAGTCCACTTCAAGCCGAAATTACTTGAAAAACCAAAAAAATATATATATTTTACTTTTAAAACAATAATAATAATAATAATACTAACTCGTTCATCAAGAAATATATATATATATATATATTTTGTCTGGACATAAAACTTGTCTTCATTCAGCCCATCTGATTAGAGAAATAAGTTGTGATATTGCCACTGGGTAAGCAGGCAGGCA
>CP135533.1:7133809-7169734 GCA_032402905.1 Khaya senegalensis | reverse complement strand
CTTTACAACTATTTTATATCATGATAAATAACATTCCTTGATACTTTTTAGTTGATGGTGATGTTTATATTTGAATGGGTAAGACCGTCCAATTTCCTCTTTTTTTTTTTTTTCTTAGGGATTTTAATGGAATGATATTTGTTCGATTGCTCTGTTTAATAATATTTAAACTATGAGGGGGTTTCAATAAAAGTAATCAGAGAGTTTAGTCTTGCTTACTTAAAGCAACTCCCTTTGCCTCTCTGCGCACGAATTTCGAAGGAATGGAAGAAACGGATGCACCGAAACTGACAAAGAATTGGGGAAAACTCCGTAAATCATAAGAGTGGTTGTATTCTTGCTATAAATGTATTATTATTGCTATTATTATTGTAAAACATAACAATATAATATCAAACTCTGTCTCCTCCTTCTCTTTCTTTCTCTGTTGTGAAATATGATACTCTGTCCAAAGCAGAGGAAGCATCATTGTTAGATAGCATACAAAACATAACACAGAACACATTCTTGATTCTTCTGCTCTGCTGTTAAGGTTCTTTTCTGGGTTTGCACACTGCCTTTCTCATTTGTTCTTCTTTCTTTGTCTGTTTGGTTGGATGAAATTCTCCGGACAAAAATGGTTGAAGAAGAATTCTTAACAACACCCGTTCCGTTCCCCTTTGATAGAACTGTTGAGCAGGTCCTCTTTTTTGTCTTTGTTTTCTTATTCTTCAAGAACTTGTTTTCTGCGTTGTGGGCTATCTTCTGCTGCCATTTTCTTAGAGTTTGGCAGTTTGTTTCACTATTTTCTGATTGGATTGTGTTAATGTGATATAAAACACATACTTAATATTTGTTTAGTAATTGGAAAGTGTTAGTGATAATGCAGTGTAAACTAGTATCAGTTTTCTGATTTGCTTTCTGTTCTTTAAAAATTCTGACATTGGTTTGTTTTAAACATAGTCAATCATTAGTTCTGATCATTTTATTGGGTTCTTTTGGCACTGTATGTTTGAGAGGCTAACTGGATTTTGTTGAACTATGTTCATGATTAATAATATTATGATTCCTACAGTCGTTTACAGAATTAGATCAAAATCAAAATGCGCCGCTTATCCAAAGCAAATTCAGTTTTATTGATTTTAAATTTAGAACTGCTGGGTCATCTCAGTGTTTTCTTTTGTTTTGAGTATGTTGTAGCCGCATTTTCAGCCTTGTGTAGAGCTTGCTTGCACTATCTTTTTAGTTTTGTTGGGTATTTTACAGTTGCAACTTAGAGTAGCGAATTTTCCTGCGTTTTGAAGCTAAGCTTTTCTACGGCTACTAACCATAGGAGAATCTGAATCAATCTGAATGCTCTTTGGCATCTAGACTCACTTAGATATGTTGCTTTGTTTTTTCTCCTTTATCTTTCTACAATTGAGAAAATTTAAATTGTTGAATTTATGTTAAAAAATTTGTCCTTGCCAAGACAAAAGCTTGTTGAAAATGTTCTCTTGACTTTTTGTTTCGTTTTATTTTATTTTTAATTTTTCAAAAGTACTTGGAGAAACTGTTGCTGCTGCTTAATTTGAGTTGCAGTTAATAATTTCCTTTTTCTCCAAAATTTTATGGTAATTGTGTGCAGGCAATTCTAGCTACAAAGAAAGGGGCACACCTCTTGAAGTGTGGAAGAAGGGGGAAGCCTAAATTCTGCCCTTTCAGGCTTTCCATGGTAACTAAACTTGACATGGTGCCTAATGATTTGTCAGAGCTTAAAGATCCATTATGTAATAATTATTTTTGTTTTAGATGAGCCAGTGAACTGTGTAAGCTTGCATTACTTTCCATCACTCTTTATTGACAGAACCACAGGCTCTAATAACATATTACCATCTAAATGCAGGTTATAACATTGTTAACATATAATAGCTAACAGTATTATGAGGTGAACTCAAAGAAAATGCTCATCCTTAGAGGCATGTAGTTATGGTTACTGTTTATTTTATCAGTGCAATGGAGGGAAAACTTACATAATCTGGTAGATCATCTGACCATCAAATCATCAGCTAATGAATATCCAATCTAAATAACGTTTTCAGTTGTGCTGTTTTCATTCTGAACTTACATGCATTGCATCTTTCTGATGTAATTGGATGCCATTTCAAGTCATTTTCTTGTCCTCTGGGTTGTCTAAAATTAACAGCCTATTCTTAGTTGTTCTATTTGGGGGGATTTTGCTGTTTTCTGTTCTGCTTATACGGATTTTACAATAGATGACAGGAACTTAAAAATATTTTGCAGGACGAGAAATTCTTGATTTGGCACTCTCGGAAGAAGGAAAAGCAATTGAGATTGAGCTCAGTAACAAAGATAATTACTGGACAAAGGACTGTATGTAACGAAAGCAATTGTACAATGTGTTCCATTGTTTTATGTATATGAGGCATATTTTTACAATCATATGAATTTTCGATTAACTTTGTGCAGTTAAATTTTCAGAGCCAACTTCAACCAGACAGGGAGCAGAAGTCCTTTTCCCTTATATATGCAAATGGTGAACGCTCACTTGATCTGGTAAGCATAGAAATGCTTGTGCTATGTGCACTTGTTAATTATCTTACTTCTTTGAGTTTTATCCCATTTCTTTGCTATGGTTTTTTGCTCAAGTATCTTTCATCTATTTTATAGACATGCAAGGACAAAATTCAGGCTGATTCTTGGGTTATAGGCCTGGGAGCTGCGATATCTAGGTGTCATCATTTCAAACAATTATCTTCTCTGAGGGGCCGAAAAGGGATACAGAGCTGTGTCAGTAGTCCAGCTGGTTTTATCAGAAGAAAGCACAATCTGGGGCTTCTAGAGGACGCCACAGAATTATCTCAGGTTTTCAGTGATCAACTATTGTTGTTTACTATAAAAGATGATTTTCCCTTTTTGTTCCTTTCCTAGCTGTGATTTTTGTTATGAAAAATGTTCGAATACAGACTCAATTTGTGGAAACAGTCATGATTAATCAGCAATCAAATGATTGAAAGTTTTCAAATTATTTAGGCAGTTGTTATGAAATGGTAGAAAGTGGTAACTAGTAAATGTTGCTAGTGATTTTTGAGGCTTCTAGCAAGAAAAAAAGAAACTTGGTACAAACACCTTACAATTATATATATAACAGTCCTGTAACTCCAGTTTTCATTTCTGAGGAAAGCCTAATTAGGAATTCTGGAGGATGCCACTGGTTATTTTAGGTTCAAGATACTATAATTTTTAATGGCTTAATATGAGAATACTTTTCTTACTCTGATTTTAGATTAATTGTCTGATTATTCCATTTCTTTGTTACATGGGTATAGTTACAGATGTGCAGTATGATTTTTCTGTAGTATTATCACAAATTTTTGTTTATTTTCTTGGAAAGCATCCTTGTTAGACCAAGCCTTTCTTCCATGTTAGTCCTTTGTATTATGATTCTGGTCTTTGTTAATTGTGTCCGCTTTACTTTTGAGTTTTTCATTAGGAATATAGCAATGCATTTCTTCACATCACATCTTGCTTCCATGATAAAAGGTTCAGTTGCCTGATAAACTTATCTTCTGCTATAAGATTAAAATGATAATTAAACAAGATATCTTCTTTTATAAGATTAAAATAATGACTCAAAAAAGAGATGGGTAAGCTTCACGAAAATAATAAGAGGATACAGTTACGGTGTTGTGTTCTTCCCTTGCATTTGTGATTTATGTAATCCAATCATGGATAACAAATAGATTAATATTTTATGTTTCTATTTTGATTATTTTTCACATATTGGACTTGTCTTTATGTAATCCAATCACATATTGCACCTGAGTAAATTTCCTGGATTTGACCAAGAATATGACATTGTAACTGCTTCATGATTAAAACAACTCTGCAATCTTATTTGTAAGATGATTTGATTAAATTATTTTCCATCCACAAGGTACGCAGCTTATGTGGGAGTCCTTCTCTGTCACTCTCAGAAAGGTGTTTTTCAGATGGCTTATCTTATTCTTCAGAATCAAGTCTGTCGAAGATTCAAAATGTAATAAACATCATAACACTTAATTCTCCAAAAACTGAACCAGACAATTTCAGGAAGTGGGAATTTAATTATGGTGGTGCTGAATGCCGTAAGAATGAGTCTCATAGGTTTATTGTACCTGGTTATGTGTCTCCCCTAATAGAAAAAAAAGACATTCTGAGGGATGTCATGGTCTGGGGGGAAGGAGTACTTGGCGGAAACATTGGAGGTACAGTTGATAATTCTAATAGTCAGAACAAGATGCAGGTGGATGCTTTATTTCCTAAATTGCTAGAATCAGCTGTGATGTTAGATGTACAGAATGTTTCTTTGGGAGGAAAACATGCAGCCTTAGTTACTAAACAGGGAGAAGTTTTCTGCTGGGGGGAGGGAAAAGGTGGAAGGCTTGGCCACAAAGTAAATATGGATGTCAGCTGTCCAAAACTTGTTGAATGCCTAAATGGGGTACCTGTACAGTCTGTGTCATGTGGTGAGTTTCAAACATGTGCGCTGACAAAATCTGGTGAAATTTATACATGGGGTGATAATAATCATGGAGCTCAATTTGTGGGTGAGATGAGAAACGGAAGCCAGTGGCTTCCACATAAACTTTCTGGTCTGTTGGATGGTCTATGTATATCAAAAGTAGCATGCGGGGAGTGGCATACAGCAATTGTTTCCACCTCCGGGCAATTATTTACATATGGAGATGGAACTTTTGGGGTTCTTGGGCATGGGAATTTGCAGAATGTTTCTCAACCAAAAGAGGTTGAATCTTTAAAGGGTTTAAAGGTAAAATCTGTTGCATGTGGACCATGGCACATGGCTGCTACTGTGGAAATCATTGTTGATCATTGCAAGTCCGATTCCATCGGTGGGAAATTGTTCACATGGGGTGATGGGGATAAGGGGAGACTTGGGCACGCAGATGGAGAGAAAAAGCTTTTACCAACATGTGTTGCTCAACTTGTAGATTTTGATTTTGTTCAGGTTTCTTGTGGAAGAATGTTGACTGTAGGCCTTACCAGTGTAGGTACTATTTATACAATGGGAAGTGCTGTGCATGGGCAGTTAGGGAATCCACGGGCTAAGGATAAATCAATAACAGCTGTTGAAGGGAAACTTAAAGAAGAGTTTGTTAAGGCAGTCTCATCAGGATCATATCATGTTGCTGTCTTGACTTCACGAGGAAGTGTGTACACATGGGGGAAGAATGCAAACGGACAGTTAGGTTTAGGTGATACTCAAGATAGGTACTCACCAACTTTTGTCGAGGTTTTGAGAGATAGGGAGGTTGAGAGTGTAGTTTGTGGATCAAGTAACACGTCTGTAATGTGTTTACATAAATCTATCTCTGTTAGTGATCAGTCAGCATGTAGTGGATGTAGAATGCCTTTTGGCTTTAGAAGGAAGCAGCGTAACTGTTATAATTGTGGTCTTCACTTTTGCAGTGCATGTAGTAGCAAAAAGGTTATAAATGCATCTTTGACAACAAATAAAAGCAAACCTTCCCGTGTCTGTGATACGTGCTACAACCATTTGCAAAAGATGACACATTCAGGAAGGCTATTAAAGCAGGAAAATCATAGTCCGAGGATTCTATTGAACTTACAGGCTGTTTTGTCCAATGAGATAATGGAAGAGAAGGGAGAGGTGACTCCTACAAGGGGTCAACTATTTACAAGTACATGGTCCTGTAATGCAGAAAGCAAACCTGGTGAACAGAACATGCTTAAAAACCGAGGAGAAAATAGACAACACTTGGAATCCTCTTCTTCTATGTCATATGTACTGCAAAGATGGGGACAAGTGTCGTGCCCTATTCAATTTGAAATGTATTGTAATGACAAACCTATTGCACTTTCTCCACTTTCCAAAACCCAAATGTCTTCTCACTCACTAATTTCGCAAAACATGTGTCTGGGATCAAATTGTATTGTTCATGGTTACTCAACTATAGACAAAGACTTGTATGAATCAAACAAGATGCTCACTGAAGAAATTCAGGGGCTTAGAGCTGAGGTAATTGCTTGATAACCTTATCCATTTCAGAGTTTTAAATTTGATTATCATTGGATTATTTTTCTGATTCTAGTTGCAACATATCTGTGTATTTTTCTCCTGTGCATGCGTGTCTTGTTTATTCATGGGTTTAGCTGTAGAAATATGGTGATATAACACTTAGTTGCTCTTGCTTATCTTGTGGTTATTGTTGGCTGCCCATTTTTACGTTTGGCTTTGCTCTTTAAGTCTTCAATACTATTTGGTCTCTTACCTGTTAGAGGATCCCACAATTTACTAAACCTTGCATTTGATATGCCTTCATGTACTTGGGTTCTTTCATTATGTTACAATTATGGGGCCAAGCCAGAACCTGTCATCATGCTAAACATCTAAAATTAGATGGTTGTAAGTATTACATTCAATGGTGTTGAGATTAGTATTATGTTTTCTTTAATCACCAAATTTTCAGTTGCTTCAAGCAATAGTCTTTAATATTTTGTTTGTTTATTTTGTGAAAATGCTTCTAGGGACTTGAACTATTTGTACTAAAAATCTTTTTACTTTTAATAGGCTAAGAGCCTTGAAAAGCATTGTCAAATTGGCAATCAGAAGATTGAAGAATGCCAACAAAAAATTCAAGAAGCTTGGTCGCTGGCAAGGGATGAAGCTGCAAAGTGTAAAGCAGCAAAGCAGATAATAAAAGCTCTAGCAGTAAGGGTAAATTTTCTTTTCCAACCATTATATGCAGTGGTCCAATGACTTGTAGCTTTTCTACTTGGATTATCTAACTGCACTTTACCACACCTGGGACTCTTGTGTTGAGCTCCAAATTTTGGGGAACTTGCTGGGCTTTTCACCCTTTGTTATCAGAGGTCAGGATGTAAAACTGCTCATCCACCTGGCTTTTCATACTCTGTGAACCGGGATGCTATTATACATGTGCATAATAGATCTAGGTTATTATTGTGCATGGCAGAAGTCGATGGGGAGCCATGCCACTAATTATCCAATTTTCTTATAGTTTATGTGCATATTTTGACTGGTTTTGCCAACGGATGGCCATCGATAAGGAAGCAAAAGCATAAAAAAACATATATTAAAATAAAAATATCTTGTTGGATGGAAGAGATTTTGATCCTTCGAAGTGGTCAATTGATTTAAAGTTAATTTCTTCAATTGATTTGAAAATTAATTTCTTACTTTTTATGGCCTCCTGTAGTGGCTTCAAATCTAACCATGTAATTGTCAGCTTAGGCTCTGCAACAACATATTTATATTTACTTTCTTGTCTGTATGCCTATCCATTATTAGGATTAAGCAACTTCAAAATGAGTTAGCATGGTATTTATGGAAAATGATATTTTTTTTCTTCGCTTTGATACTGTATTGGTGTATGGTTGAAGTGTTATGTATGGTTAGAAGTCATTGATATGGGTGCTATTGTGCAGCTTCAAATGCTGTCAGAAAAGGTCAATGTTGACGGAAGAGAAGCAAAAGACAGGGTTGATGAAAATGTTCCTCAAGTCATTACCATGCCCAATAAAAGTGGTCCAAAGCTTAAGGCTGCGCAACCTATGTTTATTGATACTAATAATCCTCCTCAGGTTAAATTACCAAAAGACCAGAAAGTAGATAGCCTATGTAGCTCCCCTATTGTTTTCTCAGATAAGTTAAAATCAGTGTCTGGGAGAGAATTATGCCATGAAATCAGTGGTACATCAGTGGAAGATTCTTATGTTGCAAGAGCAGAACTTCAACAAAAGGGAACTAAGGCATCCAAGCTTGAGTGGGTAGAACAGTATGAAGCTGGAATATATATCACATTAACAACTTTGCCAAATGGGCTGAAGGGGTTAAAACGAGTACGATTTAGGTAACTTTCTCTCAACCCAATCATATCCTCTTGAATGCTACTATCTTATAGATAAGTTGTTGGCACTGTTGCCAGTGGCATGGAATCATAAATTGTCAATTGAAGTTAATGTTTATTTGTACTTGCCTATATATATATATATATATATTGCAGTCGGAAACGATTCACAGAGAAGGAAGCAGAGCGGTGGTGGGAGGAGAATCAGGTTGTAGTTTACCAGAAGTATGGCATTGAGGAATATAGTAACACAAGCCAAAATCAAATGAGGAGCTACTAGCTAACTATCGAAGTAAGTAATTGTGAGATTGGCTTTGAAATTGTTGGTTCGGTTAACAACCCCTTAATGGAAATGGCAGTGAACTCATAATTCCAGTGGGTTTCTTTTTTTTCTTCTCAGCCAGGCTAACAAAGTTTCTTGCCAAAGTTATGCTGTGAATATTAATGATGGCAAGGGCTAGTATAATTTAGTTTATACAGAACAATTTATCAATGTTTTTGTATTGTGAATTCAAGCCTTTAATTTCAATATAGGACTAGTTAAACATATTAGAAGATATCTTCCAGGACCGTTTATTTTGATTCACACTATGAAAAAGAGCTTATTTTGATGAAAATGTCTTAGCTTTATGGTTAGTTGGTTTCTCATGTGTGCTTTGGGTTTCCGGAACTTGATTTTCATTCTTAGGTTTAAAATATTCAATATATTTTTGCATGTGGATGATTTAGATTTTAGTTTTTAAAACTAAATAGATTTAGAAATTAACTAGAGTAGTTTTTGTGATTAATTATTGAAACAAATTATTAATTTTCTATTTTATTTGGATGAATTGAGGAAGAACAAGAAGAAGAATGATTCTAGATTTTCAAACAATCTCAATCAAAATTCATCAAGATAATTTAGAAAATTTTATTTATTTATTTATTTATTTTTTATGAATTTTGTTGAAGTTAGTTTATGTAAATTTTCTCATTCTCAACTGAGAATTTTATTGCAAGAATTCTGTCATTTTTTTAATATAATTAATTGAAAAAATTTAATGTATCTTAAAAAAAAAATCACTCAATAATAAATTTTGTTCAAATAAAATAAAATAATATTCACTTAAAAAGAGCTTAAAATAGATTAAACTCTGTTGATTAAGTTTTCATGGAGAGAAGATTTCAGTATCTTAGAATCTCTTCCCAACTATTCCAGGCCAGGTAGAGACAATTTCAGCAAAATGGTCTCTCTCTCAGCTCACATAAAACACAATCTTTCAAGTAAGCCACAATTAGTTTTTGGTCTTAAAAATTTTGACATATAACCAAAAAGAAAAAAAATAATTTTATATATATATATATATCATTTAAGAGCTTCATGGTCTCCTTTTAAATAAATCAATTTGTATTTGTTGTTCATTTCATTTCTCTCTTTTTTTTTTTTCACTTTTACTTTTGCTGCAATATTTGATGCATGCGACCCCGAAAAGTAAACATCATGACGTTTCCTTTCGGTAGCTGTAATTTATTTGATGCATGCGACCCCGAAAAGTAAACATCATGAAGTTTCCTTTCGGCAGCTGTTTCTGGATAAATGACTTGTTATTATTAGTAATGAAGTGAAATCACGTTCGAACGTGCTTTATTTATTTATTTGTCTTTCTTTGCTAAAGAATAAGCCAAAACTTCCTTTCTATCTGATGGTGTGAATGAATTGGTTCCTTGTTTGTGATTTGAATGTAATGAGTTCACAATGTATGTAATTTAATTAATCAAATTCTTTTCTTTTCTTTTCTTTCTTTATTTTTTTGTAATTTTTTTGAATAATCGTGTTTTCATCAGATATATTATTTGATTAAAATAAGTAAGAAACGGAACTAGAATTATAAATGAATAAATAAAAGAAGAGAAGAGAAGTGGAGTGAAGTGAAGCCCCATGAAAGACGAAAAAGTAGCAGAAGAAGAAAGCATGGATGGATGGATTGAGGATAAGGAAAAGTATAAGATAAAAAGATAACCATGGCATCCATCGCCACCTCCAAGTTATCCCTGTTTTGCCACGTGGAACTTCTTTACTTCACGTGGTTAAAGCTGGTCCGGTCCCACTTGACCCCACTTGTTCAACTTGGAACATAGAACCTTCGATTCCGCGTTTACGTTCGTGTGGGTCCATTTAGCTTTAATAACAATAACAATTATCATCTTTTGTTTCCACTTTTGGATGGCTGGGTCCGATCACTCACTCATTGTTACTTTCTTAGAGAGGAAACAGATTCATACGACGTTGGATCACCGTCCTTCGTCAATCCAAGCACAACAAGATAAACACCTTAGTAGAAGATTTCTATAAAACCGAGTCTCACTCCGTGTAGTTTAATAATAACAGGGAATTCAATGTTTAAAGATGTTATAATCACCAACACTATTACCCATTTCTGTATTTACTAGTTGGGACGTGTAATAGGAAAGAATTTTAAATAAAATGACTTTATTACTGATACGATAAAACTATCGAATTAATTAAATGAGAGAAATATATTAATTTAATTTGAATTAAAAAAGTTAATAAAAAATCTCATCATTCAATTAATATAGCGAGAAAAATATATAAAATCTCTTGTTAATTTTTTTAACTCAAACTCAATGAATGTATTTATCTCGTTCATTAATTAAATGGTCTCGTTCTATTTAAAACTCTCTCTATAATAAATAGACTTTTAACTACCTTTGTCATATTGTTAGTTCCTCTCTAGAGTCTTGTAATTAAATTTTGAAATAAATTATTCTAACAATCTCTACCTTGTTTCGTATTTATCACTATTTCTGCTGGTTGACACCCTAAATCATATGCTGGAAACTCCAAGTTAGTTTACATTATGCATAAATTTAATGACTTTTAAGTAACATATTTGTTAGGTTATTTGCTATACGAACCTTAATGATTTTGACTTGAACCTGTTGAAATAAATCTTTACTATTTCTTGTGTCAGTCCAAGCTTACCACTATACTTTCAAGTTACAAGGACTATTAAGAATGAACAGCCTTTGTTGCAGCTATTTATTTAACGTCAGAAGTGGAAAGTATAATCACTGGTTGTAATGTTGATTTTTTTAGCTCACTAGTCAACCGTTAAGCCTGAACAAATAAACTGTAAGTGATCTCCTTCTGTCTTGTTCACCACCAAAGTCGTAGTAATATACAAACCCATCTATTCATCTTAAAATCTCTTTTCATACATCAATACATATGCAGTTGTATCATGACCTATATGTTGTTGAAAATTTTGTCATTACTTCTCGGAGTAAAATTAATTATACGGGGCTTCTGATAGTCTTAAGATAAGTTGCAGCAAGACCAATTAAATTAATACCATAGTGAAATTAACAGCAATAATCTATACGAATCTTAAAATAGGTCATATTAAATGTATTTAATAGTACGTATTGAGCTATATTATGTCAAATGAATTAAATTATATTAGATTAAATTAAATTATAATAAATTAAATAAAAATTTATAATATATTTGATGCAAAACGTATTAACCTGTATTATAACTAATTGAATGATATGATAATACAATTAACTGCAAGGGTTTGTGATGGCCACATAATTAATTTTATTGTGATCAATTTATTAAGCCTTGCTATTCTTAGTTCAAGTTGGGTCACATTAAGAACAATTTTCTTTACACATAAATCGTAAGAGTATTACTCAAAAATATATAGCAAAAATATTTTCAAATTAAGAGTAATTTTATCATTACTTACATTGAAACAGTTAATAACTTTTTCTATTTATAAATAAAAGTTAAAGATAAAAATACAATAATTCAAAATTACATAATTGTGATATTCAATTCACATAATGTTTGGTTGACCCTGGTACATTTTCACGTTGATTGATTCCTTGATTCTTACTTTCTAAAATCTTGTGGTATATCTTAAGAAGGATCTTCAGACATCTTTTCATTTGATTCTTATCATCTTTGCTCAAGCTGGCTCGGGAGCTTTTGTAAGCTCATAACTTGTCTAGAAACGGTATGAATCGTCGATAAAAAAAGAAATATTCCTATATCGTTTTTGTGTCAAAAAGTTTTTCCAGATTTAAAGCATTTTAGAGAGTAAGCATCCTTGTCATTCTTTTCTGAAGAAATCTTCTAGATCATGGTCAGTATACATTCTTATCGTTCTTATCAAGCAAAATTTTCTTGCTCTATTTGTTGTTCCTACTTAAGGCAACTTTGTGTGTTGTTCTTTTAAGGCAATTTTACAATTTTTATAAAATTTTCATTTTAGTTCTCTTATAATCAAATCCCAAGATTTTATTTTCTTTTATAATCTGACAAAATTTTTTTAAGACCTAAATTGGTATAAGGGCTCTCTAAGACATAATCCTAAAAAAGAATACAGGACAACGGTATTGGAATGAATATTTTTAAATTTGTATTCATATTCGTTAAAAAAATTTAATACTAAACTTGAATTAAATTCATTGTAAATTTAATATTTTATTATTAAACTCGTTTAAATAAATTTTTAATAATTATTAAACTCACATTACTAGTGGAAAATTTTTAACAATTTTTTTATATTTTCAAATTATATTTGAATTATTATTAAATATTAAATATTAAATTTATAAATTATCTAATTAATATTATAATTTTTTAATATTAATTTAAAATAAAACACATTATTTATATAATATCATTAAGAACAAAATAGAAAAAGAACGGCATTAAAATTTCAAACCAAACACCTACCAGGAATAATGGCACTAGTAAAACTTATGACTTGACTTGCCAGGGCAAGCAGTCATAGGTTTCAAACCAGACACCTACAATTCCACGTAAACCTAATTAATACTTAGAAATGATTAACCTTCAAAATTGTACTCGTGTAAAGAGCATGCAAATAGATAGAGAACATAGTTTTGAATAGGATAGCTCATTTATGAGCAAGCATGTACTAACAACTTACCATTTCAAAGATAGAGAGTAGAAAAATAAAAAGCCTTCAGATCATGAACATCAGATCATAAACATATGCATAGAAAGAATTGTTAATATCTGATAACATGAATCTTGAAGACCCTTTCTGATTTGTAGCATGTTTAAAAACTTACCGTCTAGATTTCAGACGAACATTATCTGCATGGCACCAGTAGAATAATAATTCTTGCTTTATTCAAGTCATAATGATAATTAATCATCCCATCAAAGCAATTTCTATGAAGATTGAAGGTCAGTGTGGTTGGAAAGGCGACAGTAAATGATAGTAGTGGTTTCGGAACACGATGGTGTGCTGATTCAATCAGCCTCTCTGATTCCTTTAGAAGGTGATGGTGCTTAGGATCTAGTCATTGGGGCCTGAGAAATTTAGTAATGGTATTGCTAGACAACGGCGAAAGAACAATGTGTTGGGTCGTTTTCACCTTATCTACGTTATCAAATCCAATGAAAATTAGAAATTCTTGATAAAAGAACTTTTTAACTAATTAAATAAAAAAATTTAATCTTACATGAAAAAAAATTATATAAAATTAAAAAAAAAAACTATATAAAAGATGACTTATTTTAATTTTCAGATTGGAAAGAACCAAAGAGAATGAGTGGAGAGAGAAAATAAAAAAAAAAAAAAAAAGAGGAGGGGAGAGAAGCGGTTGTGGAACACTAAATAAGCAATTATCTCTCCTTAACCCTTTTTTTTTTTTTTTTTAATTTTTTTCATTTTTTATAACTCATTAGGAGAGACCTTTTATTTTGTTTGATGAGAGGCAAAAATATTATTTGTTGATGTTGTGAGCCTTTATTATTGTTGTTGAACAATTAGAATCTCTCATACCTTTTTCTCCTGACAAAGTCTTTTCATATACAATATTTTGATCAAAAATAGAGAGTGGGTCTCTCAATCCTTGCATCAAGGTTTTAGCGTCAATTTTGGGTTAATTTATGGTGTAAATGGGTGGTTATTTGATTTCTTATGCCTCCTTGTTTTGAGAAATTAAGAGCCTTTCTTTGACCAAAATTTTGTCTAAATATTTAATAACACTTTGGACTTCCTTGACTTCTTTTGTACCTATCTTGTTATTTTACCTTACTGAAACAAAAGTTGTTGGACAGGGAGCTCTTTTAGTCTTTTGTATTATTACATAAAAAATAATAAATTATAATTTAAACCCTTTATTATCATTTATGCTTATATGTTATTGAATTTTTAAAGATCAAATATACAAAAAATTTAAGAGAGGATCCTAATCCAAACTTAAGACTCCACACTTGACAAAGCTTTTATTGCTTGCTTTAGAGAGGATGATTACATAGATGAAGATTTTAACTCTTACTCAATCATGTTACTTAATCAAGTTTAATTTGTATTTTATAAATAAGGGATTATAACCATTATAATGTAAAAACTTAATTGTAATACAACGTTAGCCAAGAAAAATAATAAGAATCCTTGATTATTTACTGAAAACTTAAAACTATTATCTTCATCGAATATTAATCTAGCCAAAACTAAACATGTAGACTTAGTTGGTTCGAAACTTAAAAGTACTAGACAAATAATGATGCGCTGGCCTAAAATAGTTTATCGTTTCGTTTTATTGTAATGCAAAAGGGAATAAAGGAGAGAAACTCGTTTAAGAACATTGCATAATAAGGCACTGATCGGCGATTAAGTAAAACACACGGGAAGACTAGGGGAAATGAGCATGTGGAAGGTGACAATATTTCCATTTAGAAACGCCGCCGAAATTCGTTGCCCACAGTTTCTCGCCAATGTTTGATACTTCTTTCCACAAGGGAAGGCGGGTAATGTATCGAATCAGGTATAACCACGTGGAAGGAAGCGAGATTCAAAGGAAGGACAAGATTGAAGCATGGGATAATTTGGGTTAAGCTTGAAGGAAAAGATAATGAGAATCATGGCTGGGAAAGGGAGTAACGAAAAGATAAAGAAGAAGTGGTAGGATATTAGGGGTGGCAGCCAACCCTTGCTAATTGCTTTGCTTTTTCGTTTCTCTCCTTTTGTATTCTTATCAAAACCCCAACCAACACTTCACATTTCGTTTCTCCCCATCGTTAATAACCTTCTGCTCTCTCTCTCTCTCTCTCTCTCTCTCTCTCTCTCTCTCTCTCTCTCTCAGAACTCGATCTGCTTGGGAACTTCTTCTGCCAAATTCATTAGCAAGGTCTCTTTCTCATTCTGATCAAGCAAAGCAAGCATGCATATATAAAAACCTATTTACTTTTTCTCTGTTAGTTTTCTAACGGTTTTGTGCATTTGATTTCTTGTTTACAGAGACCGATTTTCTTTTTTTTTCCTCTTTCCGGATACGAGACCGGTCATCGATCAATAGTAGTTAATTACTATTTGTAGATCAACTAGAAGAAGTTCCAAATAATTAAAGAGATACATATGGCTCCTGTTTCATTGCCTCCTGGTTTTCGGTTCCACCCTACCGATGAAGAACTCGTGGCTTACTATCTCAGAAGAAAAATCAATGGCCGCAAGATTGAATTAGAGATTATTCCCGAAGTCGATCTCTACAAATGTGAACCATGGGATTTGCCAGGTAATTAAAATTAATAATTTCGTTTTGTCATTGGCCTAGTTCTTGTGTTTTTTAATTATTTTCAAAGATCATTCTGTAGCTTATTAGCTATGAAATGAAATGAGGACTATGTAAAATGGAAATGGAAATAAGTTTTCCTTCAAGAAAAAGTAATAATCTGCACCTTACAGAAAAATATATAATCACTTTAGCTATTTTTTCATAGTTGGTGTTTCAGTTTGGTCAAATATTTTAAGGTTGTAATTTTGATATTATCAAATTATATATATATATATATATATATATATATATATATATCAGCCGTATTTTGGCATGATCCCTTGGAGATTACTATTTGTTTTTGCTTTCCTTGGTTGCTTTTTCTCATGAAGAGATGTGTGAAATAAGATTGAACAACGACCAAGTCAAAAAGGTAAGCATCAAGTAACGAATTGCACTGTAGCGATGCTTTAATTTCTCAATAACATATATTAATACATTCTTCATCAAAACGTTTGATGTTTAGTCTCTTCTACTATAATAAATTAATCACATCAAAAATATTGTATAATTAAATTGAAATAGACATGCATGCACTTCTGTTTATATGAATCTTATGAACTAATATGTGCAAAACTAATTAATCCTAAATATGAGTGTTTTGACACTGATAAAGGAAAGCTAGGGAGACTTAAACATGTCAATTTTTCCATTTTCAGGAAAATCATTATTGCCCAGCAAAGATCTTGAGTGGTATTTCTTCAGTCCTCGCGATCGCAAGTACCCAAATGGATCAAGAACAAATCGTGCGACTAAGGCTGGGTATTGGAAGGCTACAGGGAAAGATAGAAAAGTTAACTCCCAGAGTCGTTCTGTAGGCATGAAGAAAACCCTAGTTTACTATCGAGGGAGAGCGCCACATGGCATTCGTACTCACTGGGTCATGCATGAATATCGTCTTGATGAGCGAGAATGTGAAACTGATTCTGGCATGCAGGTTTGGTTTCTTCGTTAAATATTTTCTGCACAGCATTAATTATTCTCCATCTGCCTAGATTATTATATATATAATTGGTTTCCAGGATGCATACGCTCTTTGTCGTGTGTTCAAGAAGAGCGCAATTGGCCCGAAGATTGGGGAGCATTATGTTACTTCAACTAGTACTCAAATAAGTCATCATGCAAATTCTCCAAGCATTGAATTATACAGCTCGGAGGGAAGGTTTGATGGCGGCTTGCAGAGCTCTGATTATATGATGCCTTACGCAACATGTTTTCCGAGCTTTGGTAACAGTGGAACATCACTTGATATCAATGAAACGCGAGATGAAAGATGGACAGAATTCTTATCGGAAGAAGCATTTGGCTTTGCAACTCCATTTTCAAATTATGCAAGACCTCCATACCATCCATCCAAGGTAAATAATATTATTGTACGTGCGCTTAGCCATAATATATTAACATATCGTCGTTTTATTCATTTTATTATAAATTCTTATAGCTAAGTGTAGTTGTTTCTTATTGTTTACAGATCAATGTAGCACTGGAGTGTGCGACGCTGCAGCATCGGTTGTCACTGCCTCCATTGGAGGTGGAAGATTTCTCCCAAGTTGGAATCACCGATTACAAAATGCATAACTCAAGCTCCTCAAGGGAAGGCACAAATGAAACAAATTTACTGCCACATATACTTTCAGTTTCTCATGCATCTCTGGAACCTGTCAATCAATCAAATTTTCAAGATACTTGGGGTGGAAACTACGGTCATGCGGATGATTTTAGTTTCTTAACTTGCGAAGACAATCATTATAATCCAAGTATTGATATGAATTATGGCAGATATAATAATCAGAAATCATTTGAAGGTCTGAATACAAGGTCAATAGAGATTGGAGACCTCGATGAAGACGTCAAAACTGAGAGGATGGTGGAGAACTTGAGATGGGTAGGAATGTCCAGCAATGATTTAGAGAAGGTATGTAACATCAAACATATACGTTAAGTACCAATTATATGATAAAGTGGATATATACCTTATGATAATGTTCATCAACTGAATTTGGGTTTTTTGACAGAGCTTTATGGAAGAGCACAAGGTTGTTCCCATCGAAAACATTTCAAGTTTTCAACCAATTGAAAGTCAAGGTAACGCAATAACACTTTCCTTTTTCCCTCCATTTTCAAGTTCAACTTCCCTCACTCGCTTACTAATAAAACTTACATTGGTTTTAGGTGATAAAACAGATAACAACTGCATAGTGTTCAATGAATCAGAAATAAATGATTTTTCACTTGGATTCATCGATGACGAACAGAACCAGAATCAATTAGAAGAGAACATTGGAGATGGTTTTGCGAGCTCACCGAGCTTCGAGGTCGTCGAGGAAATTAAAGTCAATCATGGGATGTTTGTTTCAACTCGCCAAGCAGCAGATACATTCTTTCACAAAATAGTGCCTTCGCAAACAGTTAAGGTTCAGCTAAACCCTGCAATGGCAAATAACATGGCGATGGAGAAGGCAGCTGCAGACACACAAACAAGAAAAGGAAATAGAGATTCTTCTCTAAGAAAGTTCAAGGCATTTTCTGAGTGCAATTTCGTTGGTGTCGAATGCAAATTACTACAGCCATGGAAGGAGAGAGCAAGCACAGTTGTGTGTATGTTGTTTCTTGTCTTGATGCATTGTTTTTATCTTGGAGAAAATATTGAAAATGGGAAAGGCTTTTCCGATGATATAAATATGGAGATCAAGAAATCAGCGGGAGTTAAACGGAAAGACAAGAAAGATAGTGATTTCCTGGTAAACATAAGAGGTGGGCATAATTTTACTCTATTTTTGAAGAAGTTAGGGCTTTTCCTCACTCTTTCATTGGCTCTCTGTTCCATGTGGGCAAACCACATTGTTGTTTCTACTTAACAACTATATTTTCTTTTACTTCTAACAGTAGTTGTTAAATTTGGAGAGGTTTAAGATATCCTTTTCCAAAATTGGAGGGTGATTGATCTAATAGTTGTATTCCACACTGATCGATACTTGTAATTCAATAATTGTACTGAAAGTATTTGTTAATTTAATGAAAAATACAATTTAATTTAAGTTTGTGTATAAACTGTAGTATTGTTCAGGGGCTAGTTTTTTGAGCTGGTTTAGTTGTTACTTTCCGTGGCGTTTTCGTTGTTGACGTTCATTCTATTTTGTTTTTCTGGTTTAGGCTTTCAAAATTCGTTGCTTAATTGAGGAATTACTGAGTTTAGTTTGAGTAAATGCTGAAGAAATGAAATGGATTGTTGTTCTGTTAGTTATTGTTATTTTTCTTCCTCGTTTTGTCAATTAATTTGTTTAATAATGTTAAGCAGAAGGCTTAGGTGGGTAATTTTGCTTAAGAGGCTGACACTTGTTCCACAAGCAAGCATTGCTTGACAGCGAAGAAAAGCATAGAAAACTATACCCAGCTGCTGTGTTCTTTTCTTTTACACAGCTCCGTTACACATTATTCATAACCTCAGTAAAATGTAAATAGTAGATACAGCTCACCATGTACAGCTCATAAGCTAGCAATTGTTTCTAGGGTTTTCACTCGACATCGTATATACACACCAATCATTTACAGGTTCTTTCAGCAGTACAACAAATACACTGTCCTCTTTCCGCTGTAATTGCTTTATCTTTGCCATTTCAACTAATAACATGTGTACTCTATTTAATTTTTTATTTTTTCTTTCAATTACTTAGTTTTATTCTTTTTTTGACCGTATAATATCATTTTTATTATTTTAATTTATGGAGCTAATTTTTTGAAATAAATTAATATAAATTTTTCTAAAAAAGTTTAGTATTTGTAGGCAATATATGGCTCCTCGATTTTCTTTTGTCATTTTGATTGAAGAGTCCAAGAACTAGAATAGAAATTTCATGTAATAGGCTTTATGATTACTTATGATGTATGTATATATATAATTTCATGTAATAGGCTTTATGATTACTTATGATGTATGTGTGTGTGTGTATATATATATATATATATACTTGAATAACATTATCAGATTATGCATTTCCATATCCAGAGTATTTAAGAATGCTTTTTTGTTATATTTAAAATCTTCAATTTGGGAATATGGTTTTTATTAGTGTAATTTACTGTTAACAATCTTCATTCTTGTGAATTATCTGCGTCTGGCAGCAAAAGATATATATTAATTTTCGGTAGCCTGTTAGAGCAACTATGTAGTTTATGGCCGGCGTTATTCCCTCGTATCCTATTTGTGCTTATAGTTCTTCTGTGTAAACTTATTAAAAACCTAACGTATCTTCAACTTGAAATGTTTACCCCAGGCATAGCTGGTCTCTGAAAACTTTTAACTTGTGAGTAGGTTGGTTCTTCTGCTGCTGCATTGCTACTAGCGTTGTTACTGCTTGCTGTTGGGTGCCGCTGCTGGAAAAAGTGAAAAGAAACCCAACTTAATATTGTGGTAAACTGAGTACTTTTAATCGGTTGAAATCAAACTGGAACTAATAGGGTAGGACACCAAGTAGGTTCTAATCCTAAAATTTAAGAATTATTATTATTTAAGATAACTTCTGTTTTCTAGTAGAAACTAAATCATACCTTTATTTTACTGACCCGCAAATAGTGTGATGGGGTGGTGGTTGTGCAAATACACAATTATGATATTCTTTTTTTAACATATTCTATTACTCTCTTGACGTCATGATTTTTGTATAATATGAATTTTTTTTTTGGCTTTTCTTATCCTAATTCATTTGGACTTGAACTAGGTCGAATCGGGTCAACTTAACCCTGCACGATTTAAAATCAAGGGTAGCTTAAGCACCCATCATTATTATTATTATTATTATTATTAGTCTCATAATTTGTGCATAAAAGGATAGGTTATCTCCTTGTTAGTATAGACTTCAAGTCCAATTTTCATAAATTGACCGGACTCTGAAAAGTATCAAATAGATACAAAGATATTGTTAAAAAATATTTTATATTCTTTTATTAATTTTTGGTGACAATTTAAATTGTAAGAAATTTGGGATATAAATGTATGAATTAGAACATTTATATAAGAATAATTTTAAAAAGTAAAGGGGTCATTTTGTAATTTCAAAACATTTTCCATGAAAGAAAGCATGTGCATGCCCGGGGGTGCAAAACCAAACAAGGCTGCTCACTTCCCTTTGGTTGGTCCTACGGAATAAACAAAAAGCTAGAAGAAGCCATCGTAGCGGAATGAGTCGACGGACCCAATTGGCAGCTTCTTTTATTATCTAGAGGTGAGATTCTGAGGCATGAAGAGAGGTCGAACCCTTATCATTGGAATCAAACCGGCTTTCAACTGTTTCATAGTTGGTTCAGGGTTTCCATGAATTATGAATTTTCCTCTACGGGAAGGTGCTTGGGACTTGGTTCATCTTATTCAAATTAACCCTCAGTATTCTTCTCTTAAATGTTTTGGTTATTTTTGCAACGATCTCCGACCAACGTCTTTTCAACCTCCGATTGAGACAAATTTTGAACCACATTATTTAATCTTCATTGTCATTCCACTTCCATTAATCTCGTTTCAATCTGACCGTTGAAGCTTTGTCAATTCCAAATCAAAGAGCTGAAAATTTTTAAACTCAAAACTTTTCGATTGATTTCAACCACTTCTTGAGAAACCAAACACACCACTAAAACCTCTTCGATGAGTACACCAAAACTCTCGGATGAAACGAGCCTAAAATTTATCAGAATTCTTTTATCAATATTAGTGAAACCACAACTTTTTAACTTAATTTTCAGCAAAGTGTGTGTTAAATGATAAAAACGAACGCCATCGTTAGATTCAAGACCACATGATTTATAAAATTTGTTATGTCTCATTCACCGAACCACTAAATTTTGTACCGCTATTAAAATTGATTGGTGGTGTTGACTTGTTAAAAGTCAATTTTCGTTCAAAATTATTTTTTTGGGTGCTTGGAACATTTATTTTATTCTGAAAAATATTTATTAAACTTATTTCAATAAGAAAAATTTAATTATAGTTTTAAATTAATTAAAAAAATACCAAACCTGAGGAGAACATAAAACAAGATCATTAAAGTAATAATTCAAGTAATCATCTTAGTTGTAATTTTAAAATTGTAATTATAATTATAAAATTATAACATAACTTTTTATATAGTTGTCATGATTTGTAATCGTATTTTTGGGTGGCAGGCACGTCTTGCATTACAGCGTGCCCATCATTTGTTTTATATTAAACTTGATAAATTGACCGTACGGTGGATTCCATTAGTTTATGCCATGTCGTTTTATTGTCCAAGTTTATTTAATAATGATATCTGCGTGGAAAAGAAAATGGATACTTTGCGTGTTAGGCGCAATTAAATTATAGGGGATAGCATTGGCATGTGCTTGGGTGGGAGTCCTGAAACCTGCAGGGCATATTATTATGATAATTATGCAGTCATTTTCCTACATTGTTGTCTTTCATTATTTGTATTCGTTTATGCAGCCTTCGGTCAATAATCTCCATGGCTATTTTGATATGTGATCATATATTTATCTAAATGATTAATTAAATTATTAATATTTATTTTTAATTATATATATTATATGTTCATGTATAAATTGTTAGTTTTCTAAAAATTAGTATTATTGACGATTTTATAATAATAGTCATAATATATTTTGTATTAATCATGCAGAGTTTTCGTAAAACTAATTTAGGTGATTAGATATATCTTTAATGAGCATCGTGTTTAACTCACCCTATTCTTTTGCCCTTCGGATAGAATTTGGGATGATTTGAAAAGTCAGATATATTAAGTGGACTCTTTAGCAATTCGATTTTAGGTGTCTATTTTGGAGTTAATTTGAGTTATATTTATAATGATCAAATTATGTCAGTTACAAGATGATTCTTATTTCAATTGAACTCCTTATTTTAGATTCACTTGTTTAAGACATGACAAGTGATCACATTCATACGTAGTATTTTTAATAAATTTTTACGTGATTTTAAATTTTTTTTATATAATTTTAAAAGATCTCAAAATATGTTTTGAATTTATTACTATTAAGATATGTTTTCTTTAAAAATTATATTATATATTTTGGCACCGATTGAGCGTGAATAACTAAAAATATAAGCATTCATTTGAAAGACCCAACCCAAAATCACTTTGAAATGAAATTAAAAATATAAACTTTGATTTGAATAGAAAACCTCTATGAAATGGTATTCTAACCTAGAGATGATAATTTCATTTGCCAACCTATCAGCTTTGCTAGTATCCAATCTTAATAGGATGAGTTTGATATGTCTCTTATCGAGTTTGGAATGAATTTAAAAGAAATAAAAATCTATTATGAATTTGACACAAATTGGAGTGCGAATAAATATTTGTTAGTAATTATTATTAGTATTTGTAAATATTTAATTTTTAATAAATTTATTTTTTTAAAAACACCAAAACAATATATTTTTATTTTGAAATACTTTTGTTATTTATAAATATAGGCTCTTTATTAACTTATATATTATCATTAACTATTGCAAAAATCATGTTGGATAGGTGTTAAGATGCGAATTTGATAATTATTATTTTGGATTCACGGATTATAGAGTGTTTTTTTGTTTTAAATTTATGTTATTTTATGTATGAATTTATAAAATAATTATGTATATTTTTTTATGAAATTGTTATGATCAATTTTATTTTGTATTGATGTATTTAATATTTTATGTAAGTGATATGTTTTATTTTGAATTAATGTTAAAAATTTATTATTTTAATTAATTAAATTATAAATTTAAATTTGATATTTAATAGTAATAGGTATATAGTTAAAAAGACAATAAACTCACTAATATGCACATAGATTTGGTAAAGATTAAAAATGAGTTAAATTAAATTTAGTAATGAAATATCAAATTTGCTGCACATTTAAGGAAGATTTGACATTTAATTTTTGTAATGGATGTAACTTTAAAGATACATGTCCTGAATCAAGACCATTGTCAGCTTTATAAATCTAATCCTTATACCACCTTTATTTCAATTTAATATTCGCCCAAACAATAACATATTTCCTGTATGAAAATGAGATGAATATCAAATTAGTTCTATTTCATTCGAGGCTAACTCCAATTATTTGAGCAACCCAAATGAAACAAAACCAACTAAAATCTACTTCATTCAGTTTCGGTTATACGATTTGGAGTTAGACCTAAAATTTCTTATGTTTGTTTATTGTGTTACTCGAATTATTATTATTATTATTATTATTAACTTTGAATTAATTAACAACACATTTACTACTCAGAATAAAATCAAAAACAAACAACAAAAATAATAAAATAAATGTTTAATAAATTTAAGATAAAATTAAATAGCATATTTATGCTCATTGGAAGAAAATTAAAACTAAAAATTAAGCTTAACCTAATACTAAAAGACATCCATAATAAATACCGTTTGGGTTGGATTACTGGGGTTAAAGAAAATTAACGTAACACCATCAATTTTAAGCCAGTCCAAATTGTAAGTTTTGGTTTGAATTGAGGGTTTCCTTGACCACCCTGAGCTCTCTTATTTCTTCGTCTCCCTTTTTTTTTTTTTTTTTCAAAAGCTGTCAAATGGGTACTGCCTTCACAGGATACATTTTGCTTCTTGCAAATAATAGAAATAAGAGAGGCAAAGAAGTTTGCTTCTACGAAGGGCAGACTGACTTGTAATTAAAGTTGCAGAGATGTTTTGAAAGAAGCAAAACTTTTTCTTGCCAAGGCATGAGCCATTTGACAAATTTCCTTAACTATAGAAAAAAGAGACTGGAAACAGAGAGGCGAATAAGTAGGACAACTATTTAATATTCAAAAATCCAAAATGTCATTAAGTTTGTAGTTTTGCAAATTGGTAAACTATTATTGAATCTTTAAGACCAGGCCCATCGTATTGATTAGTCTTAATAATTTCAAAACTTTTCAAAAATATTAAATTCTTTAACTTCTACCATTTCTTTGGATAAAACTATACAAATGAATAGATAAGCCTTATCATTATATTGATTTTGTCACTAAACTATATAAATGTACCATCTTACACTTTTTCTAAAAATATGTTTGTAGTAATTGGATTGAGGTGCTTTTGGATAGTTTTAAAACCTTTAAGAGTGATTAGTACACTAAGCCAATCCTAGAAGACTCTATTGTCATTTACTCTTAAGTTCCCTAAACTTAAATTTTTTACTCAAAATAATGATATGAACTTGAAACTATTCATCCATGTAAATATAATAATAGAAATTCAAAGTTAAGCTACCAATTTAACATTCTTATCTATCTTTGGATTGCATCGATCAAGGGTTTAAAATTGATGTATTAGTTTAAGTATAAAATTTAAGTAACCCCACCCTAAAACTAAATTCCATTAAAGAAAATAATTAAAATTTAATTTTTTTCCATTGGCATTAATTTTTAACCATTAGATTCATACAATCCAATAGTTGAAATTGAAAGTCAATAAAAAACATTTGATAGTGAGAACTTAGCAATCTAATCTATCTTTTGATTGCATGGGATTAATGGATGAAAACTTGTAACCATTTTATGTCAAGCAAACCATCCCATCCCATCCCATCCTTTATTTATTTATTTTTATTTTTTTGTAAAACCTTTTTAGTATTTTATTTTTAATTAAATTTAAAATACGAAAAATATTTTGATACTTTCTGACTTTGTATTACACAAGATTAATGGAGGAAAATTTGTGGTATCATTTCATGTAAAAAATTTAAGTCAATGGAACTACACCGCTCTTTAATATTTTTTATTGTTTGTTTTTAAAACCTCATTATCAATATAGTTTTTTAAAATAATTTTTTAATTAATTTTAAAATATAAAAGATTATACTTTTAACAAAATTTTATTTTCATCAATAATTACAAATTATATTTTAAAAATACTTTTAATATATATATATATATATATATTAAAAGTTTTCAAATGGTGGGCATCTTGTAAAATGTGAATTTTGTATAAATTAATTTTTTTTTACTAAATTATTTTGTGCCTTTTAAAATATACATAAAGAACTTTCATCTCATGTGAATTTGCACAGTATTGATTTCATGCAAAAACATTGTGGATTCAACGTAAAATTTGTGTAATTAAATATGATTCACAAGTTACATATGATTTATAATCAAAGGGATTTAAGTAACCTTCTTTATGTAATTTGTAAGTCTTATTACATTTATATGATTAAGTTTATAATACCAAAGATATTATTCTTTTAGATTATCTTGTTTGTTTACATTAAGGGTAATATTATTTAATTCTAACATATATTTATACTAAGTACTCAAATATAAAAATAATTTTCTAATTCTTGAATTAATCCACTTGGTAATGATAGAAAATAAGTTCTTGTGGATAAGTAGTAACTCTTACCCTATTTCCTACTTGTATGTCTATTTTATCTTTATGAAGTCTTCTATTCTTTTTGAGTCATTGCATATTATTTCATATGTGAGAATCACAATTAGTATCTAATATCTAACTAGAAGATATGTTATCATTAAAATTAACCTCAATTATAAATATACCTAAAAGGGAAATAACTTCTTGCTTTTTATTTTTTAAATTCTTGAGGTATTTTGCATAATTCCTTTTCCAATGCCTATCCTTACCACAGAACAAACATTTGCTCATGTTTTTCTTCTTAGTCATACCACCTTTGAACTTATGAGCATTTGATTTTTGGGCCTTACCCTTTGAACTTTTCTTGAGGTCTTTCTTAAACCTTTTAGATGCAATCAAAAGCATTACAAAATTTTTCTATGGTTTTAAGTCTTTTTTAAGCATCCTTAACATGTTAAGCAATTCAAGAAGCATAGTATCCATCTTGTTCATATGAAAATTCAAAATGAACTGAGAATAAGACTCTGGTAGTGATTACAATACAAGATCCATAAATAAGTCATAATCCATGAGAAAACTAAGATTAACTAATTTTTCAATGTAGCTAATCATTTTTAGCAAATGGTCATTAACTGAATTACCATCTCTCATCCTAAATTGATAAAAAGCCTTAGATATCTCATCTCTTTTAGTGCAAGTAGATGCATCAAATAAGTCCTTGAGATGCATTATAATTATATTAGCATTCATAAACTCATTTTGTTTTTGCAATTCTGATAATATTGAGCCTAACATTACATATACTACCTACTCCTCATCATCACGATAATTCATCCAAGCACCATATTCCTTTTGTGTTACATTTTTGATAGGTTCTGGCATAACACTTTGTCTCAAGACATAGACTTTCTTTTCTTACCCATAAACAATTTTTAAGTTGTAATGCCAATCTGCGAAGTTAGGTCCAGTCAACTTGTTAGCATCAAGTATGCTTTGAAGAGATTGTTACTCATTTTTTAAAGATAAACCTATATGAAGAATGAAAAATTTTATTAGAATTATTATATTAATATAAACCATAAGATATTTGAACTTTTAATCAAATGAATACTCTCACTATTTTATTTGAATTTTGTCAATCTTCTTGTGACAAAATTGGTGTGGGCTAAGATCCCATCTTGCTAAAGTAAAATAATAACAAGGGTTAATCACTCTATTTAAATTTGATTAAGTAGGTACTTGTTATCAATCACATATCACGTAATTCCTAAATTTGTTAAGTTGACAACTCTTGCCATAACAATTCTTGTCAATCATATTTTATATGATATTTGGCTTTTGTCTCCAAAATAAATGATCATGAAGAAAGTCAATTCATCAAATATTTTGATTAAGTCAAACCATTATTTTTAATCAAAACATGTTCGATGTCAAACTTGATCTTGACAAAGGCCAAGTAATCAAAGAATGAAAAAGAAACTCTGATTTTGATTGTAATTATGGAAGAGAATGATATAGAGATAAATTACTCAGAGGAATTATTATTATTATTTTTAAAACTTTAGAATAAAATATTTTGAAAGAAAGAATACACCTATTAGCTTCCTAAGAGAGTGGTAGAGTTATAGAAGTCTCACTTAAAAACTAAACTCCTTAGACTTTTATCACCTTTTTGACCAAATCAAATAAGAAATTGAATTATAAGTTTATTAGGTTTCATAAATGCAATTTATATTTATATATCATTTATATTTATGAATATTATATATAATATAACATGCATCAAAGGTTACTAGTAGGATGATTATGGACTTTTAATTTATAATAATTTCTTTCAGCAAATAAAAGAAATTATTAGGTCATATTTTACAAAATATTAGGAAGAATCAATTACAAAATATTTTAAATACTTCAAACTTGATCTCCTTATTTCTTAATCTATCATGACTCTTTGTTTCCTTGGTCGACCATGACTTCTTATTTTCTTCCTTTTCTTTTCTCCATTTTTTTTTCAAAAATTAGAAAAATACAATTTATATTCTAAGTAAAATCCTAATTCTATAGAAATTAATTTTACATTCCAAAATAAAATAGAGAATGGCAAGACATGTAGGCCCTATTTTGAAATTAAAAAATAAATCAATATATAACCCTTTTGTCCAATCTAATTGGTCTAGTCTATAATCATCTTTTCCATTCATTTAAATATATATATATATATATATATACATAAAATCAAAAACTATAAATTCATGTTTATTTAATTGGTGTGCTTATGGTAATTCTTTGAGTTTAAAATTTAATTACTAACACAAATTTTCAAACTTATTGAAAATTTGTTTTAATCACATTAAATTTAGTAATTTTGTAGAATCCATATTTTACTAGGAAATATTTTTCTTATTTAATTTGAAGTAGTTTCCTAACAACA
This sequence comes from Khaya senegalensis, assembly GCA_032402905.1. Classification (NCBI taxonomy): domain Eukaryota; kingdom Viridiplantae; phylum Streptophyta; class Magnoliopsida; order Sapindales; family Meliaceae; genus Khaya; species Khaya senegalensis. The sequence goes on along the minus strand of CP135533.1, from coordinate 7,141,469 downwards.
TTTGAAAATCTATTTTTCTTAATAGTATTAGAATGAGGATAAATGTCAAATCAATCAAAGAATAAAGCATTATTATGAATAAACAAATACATAAACCATGCATGAATAAAATGGACTCTAATACCACTGCTGGAAAATCAAGAACATATACATAACGAAAAATTTAAAATAAAAAATAAAAATAACTATCTTGATTCTTATGCAATGATTCTTTTATTATGCCTGGTTTATGATAAATAAGAATTAATAAAATCAATGATATTATATGGTATATCTTACACCAATAAGATATTCCATGATTATTATTCTTTTTTTGAATTTTCTACAGACTCATCACTTCTAACTTAGTTTTGATTTCGAATATGCTCGAATTAGATTTTTTTTTTGTAAAATATAAAAATTTAGATTTATAAATCCTCTTTATATTGCCACTAGAATAATGTAAATTTGACTTTTGAGTCAAAAATTATGGCTAAAATACAAACAGTACACGAATACTATTTTTTTAAATAAACTATTCAAGTGTGTGGTCTATAAAAGTATCTACACAAAGTAAAAAATTAAAAAATTTAGATTTCACTAAATTTAAAGTTATGTAGGTGTCTTTTCTTTAGTACTAATTGAAGAAAAGAGACTTAAATTAGGATTTTGGTACTTTTCTAAATCTTAGTTTTCAAAAAATTAATACGCATGTCTTTATTAAAAGTAAAGAGGTATTTATTACGAATAGATATTTACTCCTAATCACATTAAAAATATTTAAATAGAGATAGAGTTTGATCCTATCTAATAGAATTATTATCTCTTCTTTATTAAATAACTAATTATCTTTTAATTAATTAAATAAAATTTATCATATTTTTAATCATCCTTTTAATTATCATAATAATTAAATAAGATTTATTATTAGATTAATATAAAAATATAATTAAAAATAAAAAATTTGTTTAATTATATTCAATCCCTAAACTTTTAGAAATTATAAGATAGCACCTATACTTTTAAAATTATAAAATAGCATTAATATTTTTAATTTTACATATTGGCTCAAAATTTTCAAAATTTTTTTTATTCATAATTTCTGACATTATAAATTTACTCCAAAAGTTTAAGAATTTAAAAATTAAGTCCTAAAACTTAATTCTACATAATTTAATTCTTCAATACTTTAAAATATGTAACTCATTAGATTCTTTCTTATGTTGGCAATAGAGATAGTTACAGAATTCTTAAGTTTAGATAAATTTATCTAATTAATTTATTTTTAATTAATTTTAATTAAAAATTAATTTTTATAGATCAAGAGTGACATCTAATAATACATCATGACCCCAATTAAGAAAGAATACTAATTTTAGTAAAATTTATTGTGTATAAATTATCATATGATTTAATTTTTTTTGCCTTATAAAATCTCACTTATGATATGATTTTAGAGTATAGAAAATATTTACTCTATTAAATTATAATCATTAAAAACTTTTTGATTTAAGTTAATAATATAATTTTAGAGTTTTTAAAACTCTTTTCAAAGTTCACCATAACTATAGACTTATATTAAAATAATGCTATTTAAAAAATTGACTCTATATTATCTATAGTGACCAATCCTTTATTGAACTCTCACGACCTTCATATGTTTTTCATATTACTTAATTATTACCTTATACACAATTTTATTATGAACGACCAAGGTATAATATTAAAGTATATATTATCCGTATATAAGATACCATCATAACTGAGAGGAATATCATAAACATGTGGATAATACTTCATATGAATTTTCAAACGATCAGTTTAATATACTTATTCTCTAATAAGCATTCATATATTAGATTTAGTGAATGCTTTCATTAATAATTTATGAGATTAACTATTTTCATTTTTTAAGGAAATAGATATAACATATATCAATCTAAGTTAATAGTATAGTGTTGAAAATCTAACAATCGAGAATATTTAAGAATGACAAGATCTTATAAATTTAAATTAATTCTTCTAATTTTTTTTTTAAAATTTTATAATATAAGTAGTTAATATTTATAATAGATCAAATTTATAAATAAAATGCTAATTTGATTAATATTATATAATTATATATTTATTTTTATTGAATCTAAGGAACATGACTAACAGGAGCTAACCCTTGATATAATACTGATTACTCGTAGATGTTATAATTAATTAATTCAATAGACGTTTCCTTGTTGCGCTGCGATAGCCAGGTACTAGGATTATTAGTAAGCATGAAAGCAATTATACCACTGTCGTCAGTGGCTTCTCAACGTGCATTAAAACGATAGCAAAGGGGAAAGATTCAAATTATGGACAGAACTGCTGATGATCCACAACAATTATTTGCATGCGCTGTTCATTTCACCACTCATTCTGATCAACCACTAGCCTGCAATTGGCCAATTTTGTTCCTTTTCAGGAAGATACTCCACTTCGGGTGCTACAACTTCTTAATCTTAAAATTTGATGATTCATGTTCACGTCAATTAAATTACTAGGTGTATTGCTGAGTGGATCAAATTCTTGGGAGCTAGAGCCAACCAAGTATCCAATGCTGTGGGAATTACTGGTACATGTACATTTGTTATTTTATTTTTTATATGTAAAATTTAATTTCTAAGGATTGTTATTATTTGATTTATCAATTTGCGGGTTAAAGACAATTATTTATGCCTGATTAAAGTAGCTACAAGCAAGACAAAGTCATTCAAAAAAACAATACCATATTCTTGGAATTTAGTAACTATGCACTTGATATTAATTTAATTTAAAAAAAAAAAAATTGAACCCCCATCATCAATGTTATTGTTAGTTATGAATGCAGAAAGCTACATTAACCAACTGCATAATTAGTATAATGAAATGCTGAATTTAAAATTTGATACAGTTAATCGAAAAAGCTCCTTCCTTTAAAATCTGGAAATGTAATTCATCCAAGATCAGCTGTTGCTGCTTATAAAAGCTAAAACCATACAATATTCGCCTAATAACAAATCTAATCTTCTAATAATCCTGATGAATTCCTGTTCCAAGACAAGAAAGATGGATCCCCAAGAGGCCTGCACAAAACCATATAATTAAAATAACCGTCTTAATTATGAATAATACAAACCTAGTTTCTTTATCAACAAGAAACATCAGTCAGTCCTAATGAAAAGAACTTCCGACTAGTGAAAAGTGATCAGTATTACTTAGGATAGGACTATTCACTTACCTTTGCTTGACAACGAACACAAGTGTGAAGGTTATTGCCAAGAATAGGCATATTCCACCAACAGTGATATATGCTATTCCCAGAAAATCATTTTTTCCGCCTATCCAACTCGTGGTTGAAAGAACCAACTTCTTTTTACCACTGAAACTGTAAGTGTTATAATTGTTCTCTATTACAACTCTAACTGTCTCATTAGCCGGAAGATCATCCACTATTTTTCCATATAGTTTTCTAAATGTTGGCAGTGCTGCAGTACGCATCCAAACTATAAGATCCTCTTGTTCGCTCAACTGTTGTATGCAATCAAGTCATGAACAACTCTTTTTTATTAAAAAAAAATACTAATGAAAAGGAAAAGGAAAAGGAAAAGGAAAAAGAAAAAGAAAAAAGAGATGTAAAGAAATAATGTCATATTATAGTAACCAGAACAAAGATAAAAGTATACTCACAGGTATGCTAGAATTAAGTTTTGCACCTCCAATCAAACCTCCATTCTGGAAATTTTTGGGGTAGACATCTGACCCAAATTTATGTTTTTTGTCACTCTCCCATGCTATGTTCTTCTTGCTTACCTTTACTGGCTTATTATTTACTGAAAATCCATATGAATCATTGAACAAACTCCATGCTATAAGCCCACAAGGAACAATTGGTAATCCATTAGCTGTGGCTTCCGGAGCACAATTGCTTGTGTCATCCTCTTCTTTCTTGCTCCACAATTGTTTGTCATTTCGGCTTTTAACATATCTGACACAAAATTAAGCACTTCCAATTAACAAGTAGTTAAAAAGATTCTAAAGTTGGGCACACTATGATCACAGATGGTTCACATATCCCATGAACAGCAAAGGTTTCCAAAATAAGGGAGGGGGTGTGAAGTACAACAAAATTAGAAAAAAAGATTTCACTCTTCAAACTCATTAAATTTTGATTCCATTAATTATTCAAGGAAAAGAAAAATTATATGTTGATCTAGAGTGAGTCTAGATTCTCAAACAAAATCATAAATGTATACTTTCACTGTCTTGCATCAAAGTCTTTCATCATTGAATTTCAATTCAAAAGATCCATGTTTATCTCTCAATTTCAATTACATTCATTTTTCCTTCCATACATTTGAATCTGGATACTTATATTTGTCCAACATTACTTTGATCTTCATAAAAGAGTATACCAACTGATTACATAGGAGATTTGAAGAGAGAAAGGAGCTGCAATAGATGTAATTGTATCCAATTAGCACAGCTATTATCATCATTTGGGGGAAATTTTAGTTTACAATATAACGTAGGGCCATTATTATCATCATCATGAAAATTTTCAAACAGCAGAATGCTAGCTTTTACTTTGTCAACTCTGCTATTACTGGAAAGAAAAATTTAGGAAGCATAGGAATGCAGTACTCTCAAATGTCTTTCCTCTTTCTGTCTATCTATGAGCATTTACTGCAAGTAGAATAGCCATGCTTTTGTGGATAAAGAACTTTTTTACAAAGCCTAAGTCTTTTTCTCTTCAAGATCACTTTTTAGTTGGATATCTTTTTAGAATTGCAATATTGCTTTAGCTTCTTTTATCCTATTTCCAAATACTTTAATGCTAGGACTTAAAGGGCTTTTGTTTCTTTTTCTTTCCTTCTTCTCTACCCGCAGGGCATCTCATTTACATTTTCAGAGTACTGGGTTTAAACTCCTTATACATTTCTCAAAAAGTTTTAATTTTCAAAGAACTGAAAAAAAAAAAAGTCAACACAAGTTAAATAGCTGTGATTTAGGAAAAAGCCTGGGCCAAATGTTTTACTATATATTTTACATAGTTGTATGTACATTAACATAACCTTAGGAAATACATATATAAATGGACATCCTAACTCAAGCTTACAGTAAACTACTAATTCAACTCTTTGACTCTTAATTTTCAAAGAATTCCTTCTCATCACCAATTGTACAATCTTCACTTCTAAGACAATTTGACATACAGAAATCTAGAGTAGCACTTTCACACAAGTACATTGGTAAACTTCTCTACGTAGGCTCAGTGGATTCAATTGATAAAACCTCTTGGGATTGTACAACAGGTATGGGGTTCAAGTCCCACATAAACTAGGTTAGGGAGGGTTTGGTTTACATTTACATAATCTATGTGTAGGCACGGCAACAATAAAAGGTAGTATCCCTGGAAAGTGCAAATCAAAGCAAACACTAGCTGTTCAAACACTAGATGTCAAAAACGCAAAGCAATTATATGCAACTAAAATCATGTTTGCAACCAGTTATCTAATATTACTTTTAACAGATTAGGGGAACCTGTGGCTGGATTGAATCCTTAGCAATGGAAATTCCCTCTTCCCCCAACCAAGGGCAATCACTTAATCTACCCCAAGGTCAAAGACAAAGCTACAAGGTTGGAAGAAATGCCTTTGCCAACTACGCAACCCACTGACCCCCAATATGTACACACTCATTGACAAGTACAAGCAATTTGAAGATTAAACGATTGCAAATATAGAGAATTAACATTCTGAAATTAGGTCTTCTCAGAAAGTAGTAGAACTAGCCAAACTGATTCCAAAAAGGTTGTAGGACAACACAGACATTTCAAAACTTTCAGAATAGATTCTACATACCGCCGGTGGTTCTGGTAGAAGTTATCCAGCTGATAATAGATATAAACAGGACCTTTCATTTTCTTTGTGACCTGGAATAGATTGCATTAATGATAGAAGAAAATGTTACTAGATGGAAAGGTATTTTATCGCTAGCTGAAATAAAATAATATAAAAATGAAGAATAAAGCCAGCATTTCTTTAAACATATCAGTAAATGAGAAATCAGACTAACATTCAAACTCCTAGTACAGGTCTTGTTAGTTTCACTGCTTTGGATATATGCAAGCATATCATCGCTATAATTATGAGGAATGCAATCTTCGTCGTAGCGGTCCACAATTTCTACCACCTACGTGTCAAAGAAAGAAAGCATTGTATCAACTAGGAGGCATCAATCATCTGCAAGCCAAAAATTTTCAAGACAAATTAAAATGCATTACACTCTTTGATGCAAACAATGAAACAACGCCAACAGGGATGAAGATGACGCCAACAGTAATAAATATGCCAATGACCTGAAAATCCATGGAAGGAAATTTAGAAAAACCACAGTAACCATAAAACAGAAGAAAAGAGAAAATTTCGGCTTAATATATCAAAATCCATACATATCCTGGTGTTAGAATGGGCTTGCAAGCGGGAAGCTCTTGCTGCGTAAACTTAGAATCTGCACCAAAGTAAACACATATCAACCAGAATTGCTAATAATAAAGAAATGTCATCAAACAACATAAAACGATTTAAACCGAATGGCGCACAATATATGAGGAATTAAAAACAATTTTACATTTGATAAATTGTTGATTCAATTGCATATATGATTCGGTAGTAATTAGAATCAATTGATTGCTAAGAATCACAAAGTCTCTCAGGGATGCAAAATTCTCATAATTCATTTTGGCTTAAATTGATTTATTTATTTTCCTTGTAAATTATTTTCTACAATAATAATAATGATAATAGTAGTAGTAATTGACGCATAATTTTGAAATAAATTGGGTATTTGCAACTTTCTATCGGGGAAGAATGCAAGTAAAGAAAAGGAAAAGGAAAAGGAAACTGACATTTGGGTTTCCTGGATTTGGAAGAAGATGATCTCGCCCCTCCCTCCATTTCACCAAATTATTTTTGACACTTTTTTTTTTTGGGTTTTACATATTTTCTTTCATATATTTTTTCTTTATGTTTTTGTTGTTGCGAAATTGTCTATTTGTTATTGTTGTTCAAAAATTAGAGAATAAAAACGTTTCTTCCAAACGGCAGAGAACAGAACGGATGATGATTTGATGTAACTACTCTTCTTTTATCAACTACCCTCTTGGGTTGACCGGCGGGCAGCTTCGTTAGCTCTCGTTCGGTTTGGGTAAACCCGGTCACGCTTTTGCGGTTTTTTTTTTTTTTTTTTCCAAAAAAGAAAAATCACTAAAACACAAAACAGATTCACAAATAATTTTATAATTTTATAACATATAATTCCAAATTTTAAATTCAACTTTTATTATTCTTAATATTCAAAGATTTTATTGAATAATAATTTTTAAATTTAAAATTTTATTAAAAAAAAACTTATATAAGCAAAGAATCTCATGTTACAAATATGTGTAATTAATAAAAATTTAAAATATAATTAAAAATTAAATATATTTAATTCTTTTATTAGTATTCACTTAAAATTTGTATCTCAATTAATTTATGATTAATAAAATGTCTAAACTTCTTAAATATATATATATATATATATTAAATTTTATTAATATTTATTCTAATATAAAATTCTTACTTTCTTATTTAGTAACAATTTAAAAATATTATCTAGTTAAAAT
>CP135533.1:7018901-7124068 GCA_032402905.1 Khaya senegalensis | reverse complement strand
GAGGTTTAATGGCCACTCAATGCTGCAGTTACAACCTTTGATTTGAATTTGGAGTTACAAAAACATAATGGGGAGTTAAGGGCCATAATTTGGTTGTTTCAAATTCATTTTTTGAATTTGTAACCTTCAACGTTCAGAAAAAATAAATGTTAGATTTGCTTTGCTTGATTGCTTCATCAAATTCAAATGGTAGCTAGGAGTGTCAAGCATGCACTTACATGTGTTCATCATTGTCTTCTCTATTGTAAAGCAATTCTTCAATCTGAGGTTGAAATTTTGTGAGTCTTTTCTGTTTCCCTGTGTAGGGAAAGCTGACCGATTGATCAGCACCAGGGGCAGCGATGTTGAATTTTGGTTCAAAGATGTTGATGCCTTTAACAACTCTACAGAGCCCTGGGAGAGTAAAGCAGCATGGCTCTTATATTGTCCTAGTCTATTTTTGCTGCAAAAAAAAAAATAATAAATACTAATAAAAAAATCCATAGGTATCCAGTGAAAGAAACATTTTCGATTTCATGCTACCGAGGATAAGCCGTAGGAATGGCGTGGCATGTTTCGAACCTTCCAGCAATCTCCTGGTCTGTGTTTGTTATGATGAAATCAGTTGCATTCATGGCAATTGTGTCCGCAATGAATTGGCATGAGAAGTGATATTTTGGGTCTAATTCCTTCCATTTCATATCTGAATCCTCGTACTTGGTCTTCTCCCAAGCATGCGCAATAGTTGCCTCATTTTTAGTATGCAAAAAAAATATTAATTAGTAAAGTTAATAGCTGCTGCATAATAAATTAATAACGAAATATATGAGCTGCTTACCTGAGTTACCCCTAGTCTAGAGGCCATGAGAGTAGCCACTCAATTGCCTTCTGTATAGTTTCCAACAATAAGATCCGGTTTTCCATCCAAGAGTTCTAGGATCTTAGCTGTAGCATCCTCACGATGGTTTAAAAGTGATAAAACAATTAGGAAGAATAGAGAATGGAAGAATTTAATAGAATAGAAGAAGATGGTTCATGCATACTTGAGTAAACCTCTCAAGATAGGGACAAATATCAAAGCGAGAAACCCATCTGCGAACATCCCTTTTTCTGTCTTAAATGGAACCCGAAGAGTATTAGAATACTTTGTACCCTCAATTGCTTCCCATTCCTGGTTGAACTTGTTAAGAAGAAATATAGCAAGGAATCAAAATAGGTTAGAGTGTTAGTTTTCTTTTGTCAGTTTATTTGCCTCGTCTAGTGAAGGTCATAGTTCTGTTAACTCAAAGTCTGTAAAGAGTCAAAATGTTATCATCTTTAATTTAGAATCCGGAAAGGAATTTAGTGTCTTTCACAGAAGATTTGGCTACCCAAATGATTAGACCCTTAGGAAAATATTTGCAGGTTGTAAGAACCTTTCTTTTAATGAAACTCAGTCCTTTCAGTCTCTTAATTTTTGCACTATATGCCAACTCGGCAAAAATTACAAATTATGTATTAAAACCAGCAACTCATGCTCTGTACAACCCTTGGAACTTTTTCATTCCAATCTCTAGGGGCCAGCATCTGTAACATCAGGAAATGATTTCAGTTATTACCTAAGTGTAGTGGATGGTTTCAACAGATACAGATGGATATTCCCTCTTCAAAATAAATCTCAGACTACTCACGTGTTTCTAGAATTCAAGAAACAAATTGAAACATTGCTAGGCAAAAGAATCATCACTGTTTACACAGACATCGGAGGTGAATTCATTCCCTTAGTTAAGCATCTGAAAAACCAATGAGAATCTCATAGATTTAGTTGGGCACACACATTTCACCAAAATGGGAGAGTCGAAAGGAAACAGAGACACATCACTGAACCTGGATTGACACTCTTAGCTCAGGCAAATTTAACTTTAAACTTATGGTGGGAAGCATTTGAAACTTCAGTTTATCTGATTAACAGAATGCTTACCCAAGTTCTCGATGATATATCACATTATGAAAGCTATTTAAAAGAGTACTAGATTACTCCATCAAAACATTTGGATGTGCTTGTTTTCCACACCTAAGACACTACAACAAACACAAGTTTCAATGTCACACATAAAAATGCATATTCATTAGCTTTAGCCCTAAACACAAAGGGTACAAATACATGAACTTAGAAGAAAAGGTCTTGATCTTTAGACCTGTTGTGTTTAATGAAAAGGATTTTCCCTTTAGATCAAATCAGAATTTCATCAAATCCAAAACCTCTTCATTGAATCCTGACCTATTTAACTATTCTCAGTTGCAATCTGTTTTAGAGGTCTTAGATCATCCAGGAAATGGAAGTGCAGCCCCTTGTCAGAGCATTCTAGCAGCAACACAAGTCTCCTATCATTCCTTCAATGACACTCAGACAAGAATTGACCATCCCAGCCAACCTGATATCTCAATACTGCCACAAAACCCGAGTGCATGTGAACCTTTCGAAGGAAATCAGAATTCTAATCAAGAAATACAGGCAAAAAAAACTCACTTTCAAGAGGTTATTAAAGCTAGAAATACTCATCCTCTGGTTACAAAATCGAAAGCTGAAATTTATAAACTAAAATTGTAACAAGCTGTCAAAGAAGCAAGTAATGAATCAAAATACCAACTACAACAGAGGAAACATTGTTATGTCCTGAGTGGAAAAATGTTATGACAGACGAATACGAAGCTCTTATGAAGAATCAAACGTGGGAACTAGGTCCATTCAGACCAAACATAAAGCTAGTTGGGAATAGATGGATTTACAAGTTCAAATACAATCCAGATGTTTCCACAGCCAGGCATAAAGCAAGGCTAGTAGCCAAAGAATATCTTCAACTAGCAGGGGTAGATTATTCAAATACTTGCAGCCCTGTGGTGAAGTCTGTGACGATTAGAACAGTGTTGAACTTGGCAGTACATAAAGGATGGGATGTGAAGCAAGTAGATGTCAATAATGCTTTTTTACATGGAAGCCTATCAGAATAAGTGTTTATGCCATAACTAGAAGGATTTCAGAATCAACAAAAATCGAGACATATTTGCAAGCTGAAGTGAGCTCTATAGGGACTTAAATACGCACCGAAGGCTTGGGACAAAAAATTGAAGATGGCACTGATAAATTAAGGATTTGCAAACCTGAAGTCTGACACCTCTTTGTTCTTGTTATCCGAGGGACAAGAAGTTGTCATTTTACTAGACATTTTCATCACTGGTAGTCATGATGGTTTGGTGCAGAAAATGATCCAAAAACTTAGTGATACATTTTCCTTAAAGATGCTGGATTCCCTCAACCACTTCTTAGGTTTTAGATAAAGAGAGATGAACATGGAATGCACCTAAGTCAACCCAAGCACATTTAAGAAATCTCAAGGAAAACCGAAATGATAACCTGCAATGGAAGCTCTTCACCTATGACAACCTGTGACAAATAAACTCGAGAAGAAGGTGTTGAATTCAAGGACCCTACATTGTATAGAAGCCCTGTAAGTGCTTTGCAATATGCTACTTTGACCATACCAGAAATTGCATTCAGCATTAACAAGTCAATTTATGGAATCACCAAGACTAACCCATTGGCTAGGATGCAAGAAAGTACAAAGATACTTCAAGGAAACTGTCAACTTTGGCTTATATTTCACAGCTGGTGGAAAAATGGAATTAACAACATTCACGGATACTGATTGGATTGCAGACACAGATTACAGGAGGTCCATCAGTGGCTTTGGTGTTTTTCTTGCTGGAAATTTAATCTCTTGGAGTGCAAGAAAGCAGAGCTGTCGCAAGATCCAGCACAGAGGATGAGTATAGGCCTCTAGCCTTAGCAGCAGTAGAATTGGCGTGGCTATGCTCCCTGCTCGGTGAAATGAAGATCAAATTGTCTCACACCAATCATATGGTGTGACAATGTGAGTGCAGCTTCATTAGCTACAAATCCAATACTTCATGGCAGATCGAAGCATATCAAAATCTATGGCAAAACCTTAAAAAATTTCCAACATCCAGGATTTGGTCTAATGGCAAAAGCTACATGTGGAGGAATAGCAACCGCTTCCTGCAATCAAATAGCAATATATTTAAAGTTTTTTTTTTAAAAAAAATAGATCAGTCAGAAGGAAATAAAAAGAAAAGAAGAAGAAAACTGTGTAGAACACAAAATTAGCCAACCCTCCAGCAGCTGGTTTCTTTCATTGATATCATCAATGGCCTCATTTATTTCATCCATTAAACAATGAAGTTTTAGTAACCTTCTTCCCATGCCAATATATTTCTTAAATCATCCTTCATATGGTACCAGCTCTGCTTCAAGGCATCTAGCATGCTATCAGCTATAGAATCAGATCGTTTTAATTTTGCCATTTTTGTAATTTGTAAGCTCAAAGTAGTGCATATATTTTATTAGTTAGAACCAAGTGAATTGAGTTGAGTTGAGATGCATGTTCTATTTATATTGATGCGTTGGATGGCAAATGGCTAATTCTTTTATCTTTGGTGAAAGAATAGTTGAAGGAAGAGTAGAAGAAAGAAGATTCCTCAAAAGTGAATTTGGAGAAAGCAAAGAGTAGATTCCTGACCTTTCTATTAATTAACAAAGAAGCCACCCAAATATTCTGTTCTTTCTGTGACAATAAGAAAGTTTCCATGTTTACGGTACTTTCTTTACATTAATTTATAGTACTCGCCTTGCCTGGCCTGGAAACACACGCTTGTTATTCTTCATTTACAAACACCAATCAGAATTTATTATTTATTAGAATTAGTAAATTTCAATTACGTACAAAATATTAACAGGACAAGTGTTGAGTGTAGAATGGCAATATGTGGGTTCCCTTTTCAATTCAATTTGCTTTATTAGAAAAAAAAAAAAAAAAAAACTCAGATTTCAGATAGTTATTGGACTTTCCAAATGATCTGCACGGGCACGAAATTGAAATTTTCATCAGAAACATTTACAATAGTGGGAAAGTGAAGTAAAGTGAGTTCAAGAAAGCTAACTCTCATCGCTAAAAATCAGTACTTGACTGAATAAAGTTGGAAACAAATATATAATGCATAATACCACTTTAGGATTATCAAAATGAGGATTTTTATTTACATTGTGATTAAATTTTTTGTTGTTGATACAAAATACAAAATTGATCATTGTTGTTACAAGTATTGAATTGGAGAAAAGAACATTGTAGTTAACCATTTTACTCGTTACAGTTTAATTGTTCTCTCTTCTTTGTATTTGTTGATACTTATTTTTCATGCGTTATGTATCAATCCATAATTTTTTTTTTAATGGAACAAATCTATGAGGATCTTTCTTCAACTTTGATTTAAGAACAAATAGAACTTTTTTGAAATGAACTTTTTGGTGTTTAAGTATTTGTGAAAAACAAAACCTAAATCAGGATGTCGATATTTTGACAAAATCCCTCTGATGCTGAAATCAATAAGAAGTTTTCTTATTATTTTGAGTATTTATTTTGATAAAATAATAATTTATTCTTTCAGAAAATTTTTTATACTTTTTTCTGTAACTTACCTCTTCTTTTATGAGTTATAACTTATTTATTTTTTGATGGTATTTATCTTTCACATCTTAATACAACTCCTTTTTTTTTTTTTTTTAATCTTATTTAAACTTAATTCCTTATCCCTTTTTATATGATTTTAGGAATATGATAATAAGAAACCTTTTAAGAAACTTGTCTTGAAGAGTCCTTGAGAATCCGGGATCTTTCTTTATCTAGACCAGAGAATACTTTGTCCTTGGCTCCCTGGATATCAATTATTTCCAAGAGCACAATTTGGTCCTTAGCTTTTTAAATGTCCTTGAAAATTTCCTCCCATTTATGTGGAGCATGATGACCTAGATCGTCAGCCATTTGCTAACCTGGCTGATAGTAAATGTCATCTATCAACAAAAGTCTCCTAACTTTTAGTTTTAATGAGTTTCGAGTTTGAAGCTACAAACTTATCATTGTTCCTCAGTTTTCTATTAAAACTTTTTATTCGAATAGTGATCCTTGTCCTAATCTTGTAGTTCGCCTCAACTTTATGGCAACAATTTGTCCCGAAGTCATTCCCCGGTTCTCATGTCAGCTTTTGGCAGAACATGTCGTTTTAGATAATATTTTCAAAATTTAAAGAGGTGGGCAAAAGGCAGCGTTATTTAACATATGATGTTTTGTTCTCTATGCAATGTAATCATGCCACTTTTAATACTGAAGCGACATCTTTAACCCAATCAACATTGGGCAAATGGCCTTATCTCGTTCCCCTATTGCCCCAACAACCCTGATTCATTCTCATTGGGCTTGTATAAGAACACAAAAATTCTCTCGCTCACTTTTACATTCTTCATTCTTACTTCTTTAGAAATTTGCTTGCCAAAAATACTGTCTTCTCTGCTATAACTTACCATTCACCCGGATATTCACTGAGGTAACTCTGTTTCTTTGTGATCTCATTCATTTATCTAACTAATCAAGTTAGTATTTTGTTTCCTCCCCTATTCTTGAACTCATTCTTATTTTGCGATTTATTAAATTCTCTCTTGATTGCTTTGTTTTATTGCTTGATTAATCTCTTTTCATACATTCCTTATGGTTCATTTGAATGTTATTTGTGTTGAATGACTGAAAATCTTGAAGAATATGTACAATTTTATCTTTAGCCTTTTGTGCTTTTTTATGAGTTGCTGGAATGTTTTAGAAATTATTTCTTCGATATTTTACTAATTGCTTGTGTTTCTTTTACTCTTCTAGCTGGTTTGTATTTCGCCTTAAATTTCAATTGTAGGTTTTGACTCTTAAAACCTCTTTAATAACAAATTTCACCATTAAATGTCTGACAAGAATGTTGCCTCCACATCTTCTCTAACTTTAACAATAACATTTTGACCAAGAAAGAGAGTAAGACGAGACAAAACGATCTCTTAAAACGGCTTCCCTTAAAAAATAATAATAATAAATAATAGATTTAGTGCTTCGGTAGAGACAAATAGGCATATCAACTTCAGAGATTGCAAGGAAGATGAGTATTCTATGAATGTTGATGAGACCGAAAACGACGAAAGATTAGTTGCACTAGAGGGTGAGAAGCCTAAAAGTACGAAAAGGTTCATTAGAGAGGCCTCTACTAGCGTCCTAAAATAGGAAGGAGTAGTTCCCTCTAATTTTGGTACAACCTAGAACGTATGAAGAGAATGTATGCCACTCCTAATAACATTCTTCTTTGATTTTCGAGTAAAGAAGATTTCCTTAGTAACACTCTGAATGATGGGTTACCTTCCATGAAGAGCACTCGCTCCTTGTTCAACCATGCTTCATGCAATTATTTATTGTGATCAATATTGCCCCTTACCAATTGAAAATCATACATGGTGGATAATGTTACGATTTTTGTCTCCTAGAAGATGACTGATCAAGATGAGCTTACGTGCTTTATAACTCTCGAGGCTGAATACAAAGCAAAGCTTAGGTCTGCTTGGCTAAGGAAGAAGAAAATCGTTCATGATCTCCATACCTCAAACTAAGACTGGAAACATTAGTGGATTTATACTGGTGGGGAGGAAGGTCATCTATGAAGCATGCAAAGGCAATTTGTAATCGTCCCTAGTCGATTTGGGGAAGCAGGTCATTCTCCTTTTATTCGTTTATCTTGCATCTAATTTTTAATCGTTATTTGCCCTATGCATTGACCCAAGGACTTTCTCTTACAATGACTTGGAAGACGAAGACAAAACTTAACATTGTACCAGCAGTGAAAGTTGAAGCTACTCTTACCCAGCCTTACGTTTAAAAGAACTTATTAGAACCCCTAAATCTCGTTAACTCGAATCTTGTTGACACTATTCTTGTATAGGAGGTTAAAGCTTAGAAAGGTAAACACTGTTCCCTTTTTCTTGTTATTTGCTTGGTTTCATTTTATAAACTTAATTTTTTACTTCTTAGTTAAAATAGAGAAAATGCCAAAGAAAAATGTATAGGTTATAAATTCAAATTGAATTTGAAACAACCAAATTATGACCCTTAACTCCCCATTATGATTTTGTAACTCCAAATTCAAAATTAAAGGTTGTAACTGTAACATTGAGTGACCATTAAACCTCCATTAAGTGTGAGAATTCTTTGATGGGAGGAATTCTATAAATTGGGAGGTATTTGCTTTGCTGAGGTCCCTAAACTCGAAATTCTTGTTAAATACCATTTTGAGAGGATTTAGAGAGCTTAGAAGGTTTTGATAGTATCAAGAAACGTCAACAAAAGCAATAGCGAGAGGTTAGTGTTCCTTAACTTCCGCATTTGATTTCTTGAGTTTTAAAGCATGCTTTAGGATTGTATACTTTAGGATTGTATGCTTACATTTGGTATCAGAGCATGTTAATAATCTCTGCTTTACTTAGTTTGTTGAGTTTTTTCGGAGAAAATATGAAATAATATTATGAGTTTATTAAATTAATTTTAATTTTCATGCAACATGATTTTGTTTGTTTTTGATGTAAATTTATGTTATAAATTATTTTAGCATTGGATTTATGACATTTTGGACGTAAAAAATAATGAACACGACGTTAAAAATGGTTAAAAATTGGTCAGATATGTTTTTGGATTTGTAGGTCTACATTCGGATCGAGTCGATCCGGCTGAAGGATGAAGAAGACCCTTACCAGTGGATGACATATCGGCTATCTTGGAGCTATTCGAATGACATGTCATACGGGATTTGTTATTTTTGAAAAATAAGTGCAAGGTCAGGGTTCGAACCCAAGCTCAAGCCTAAAATATATTCTTACATGTCATTAACCATTAAACCACGCGCAATTTTTGTGTTATAATAATGCATTTATTGACTTTTAACCTTTTTAATTCCATATTAATTGCATGAAAAATTAGAAACACCCATAATTGAATTCATATTTTATTTTATATTTATTATTTTATAAATTTTTAATAAATTAAAATTAAATTTATTAATAATTTAATTTTTTAATTTTGGATGTAATTAAATTAAATTATACAATTTAGTCCAAAAATCTATTTTTGTTCATTATGATTTTGGTCTAAATATATGTTATATGTCATTTAGTTTTAAATTGAATTTAGGTAATTTTAAGTGCATATTATTTAAGTTTACTATATGCATATTTAAATTCAATTTAAATGTTTGAATTTATACATATTATTTATGTTATGTTATATGCATAGTTTAATTTAATTGTTTATTTTAAGCATATAATTTATGTTTTATATATGCAATTGTATAATTTGCTTGATTTATGTATTTTTGTTTTACGCATACATTATAGAAATGAGAGTTAGTATGCAAATTTATTTTAAAAATGAATACATAAAATTTAAGTAAAATGATAACATGCCATATTATTATTAGGTATAGTAGTAGTATTTTATTTACTTCTAATTACATGTTTGGAAAAATTCTGTCTAAGGAGGTTGGATTTTAAGTGGGACCATTTGTGAACCCTTCAATCTTTCCTGGGAATTGACCTACTGTGATTGTTAGCTAAATAGAATGCTCTCTATTACCTGTACAATGGATATAAAAATATTTTGGTGAAAATTTCTATAAGGCATAAAGATTAAATCATAATCATATATTTGAATGTCTTTGTGATCCATAAAATTTAATAGAATAGGGAGTAGCCACAGCATCCCTAAATTAAATGAAACTTTATATTAAGATAGGATCACATAAAATTTAAGATATTAATTGTAATTAATCATATTAGATGTGATAAATTTTATCCCACAGAAATTTTTATTATATTTATATGATTGATTAGGATAAAATATTATATTATTTTTCTTAATTTACGCACAGGAGTTAAGAAATTGGATATAATATAATAGTTTTATCATTAAGATATGTGAATCTATTTGAATAAAATATTTAGCCCACAGGTAGTATTTTATGTCGTGTGATTCATATTTTGTATATATTTTATATTGATAAAATATGATGATTAAGCCTCAATAAAATTTATCATAAGCATGTATTTTTGCAGTATCACAACCTACAAATATATCTGATATCAATTTAGAAGTTTCTGAACTAGTAAGAGATAACTATAAGATATGGAAAGAGAAAGTATTGTTATATTTAGGGTGACAGGATATAGATTATGCTATTCGGAAAGACGAACCATCATCTATTACTGATGCTAGCACTCCGGCACAAATTAAATTTTATGAATGTTGGGAGCGATCTAATTGCCTTAATGTAATGTTCATAAAGACTAAAATTTCTACTAGCATACGTGGTTCAGTCGCTCAGCATGATGATGTCCGTGCTTTAATGAAGGCTATTGATGAATAGTTTGAGTCTTCAGATAAACCACTAGCTAGTACCCTTATTATGCAATTCTCTTCCATAAAACTCACTACTATTACTGATGTGCAAGAGCACATAATGAAAATAAGGGATATTACAGCTTAACTGAAATCATTGGATGTGACAATGTTTGAACATTTCCTTGTACATTATATTTTGAATTCACTTCCACAACCATATGGACCCTTCAAAATTTCTTATAACACACATAAAGATAAATAGTCAATTAATGAATTGTTGACCACGTGTATTCAAGAAAAAGGGAGGTTGGTAGCGAAAATGGAAGTGAATATTCAAAGTGCACATCTAGTAACGAAAGGGAAGATTAAGAAAAAAAGGGAAAGGCGAAATATCTGTCCAAACTGAAATAAAGAAAGAATCCAAATGTTTCTTTTGTAAGAAAAAGGGGACATATTAAGAAGGATTGCATTAAATTTCAGCAATGGTTTAATAAGAAAGGTATTTCTTTTTCTCTTGTAAGTTATGAATCTAATATGACTGAAATTTGTCATAACACATGGTGAATTAACTCTGATTCTACAATCCACGTTACGAATGTTTTGCAGGGCTTGCAAAACCTAAGGAAACTAGTGGGAGCTGAGTGTTTTATCTATTCTGAAAATAAAATACGCTCAACTGTGGAGGTTATTAGGACATGCAGTTTGGTTCTCAATAGTGGTTTTGTAATAAATTTAGAAAAGACCTTTTATATTCCTAATTTTTCTAAGAATTTAATTTCTATTTCGAAACTTGTATCCTATGGATATTCCTTCAATTTTTCAAATTTTTTTGTAAAAATTTTTTATAAATTAAATCTTGTTGGAAATGGTACATTGTCTGATAATTTTTTTTCATATTAATTTACAAACTAATGCTTGTTATAATACAATGCGTACTCATACTGGTATAAAAAGAAGTGTTATGAATGAAAATTTCTCTATGTTGTGGCATCGAAGATTATGACATATCTCCATAGAAAGAATCAAAAGGTTAGTAAATGATAAAGTACTTAGTGCTTTAGACTTTACCGATTTTGAGATTTGTATGGACTGTATAAAGGGCAAACAGACCAATAAGTCAAAGAAAGGTGCCAAGAGGAGTTTAGGCTTATTAGAAATCATACACACAGATATTTGTAGTCCTAACATAGACTCATATGGTCATAAGTATTTTATCACTTTTATTGATGATTATTCACGATTTATGTATCTCTACTTGTTGAATACTAAGCATGAAGCATTAGATGCTTTTAAAATATTCAAAACTGAAGTAGAGAAACAATGCGGTAAGCAAATAAAGATTGTGAGGTCTGATAAAGGTAGTGAATACTATGGTAGATACACAGAAAATGGACAAGCACTTAGACCATTTGCGAGATTTCTTCAAGAACATGGGATTGTTGCCCAATATACTATGCCTGGTTCTCCAGACTAGAATGGTGTAGCAGAAAGAAGAAATTGAACATTATTGAATATGGTGCGGAGTATGCTTAGTAACTCCAATCTTCCTAAGTCATTGTAGACAGAAGCTCTTAAGACAGCTGTGTACATATTAAACCGAGTTCCAACTAAGGTAGTTTCTAAAACGTCATTTGAGTTATGGAAAGGTTGGAAATCGAGTTTGCAACATGTACTCGTTTGGGGTTGTCCTTATGAAATAAGAGTTTATAATCCGCAAGAGAAGAAATTAGATCCTAGTACCATTAGTGGATATTTTATTGGATATTCAGAAAGGTCTAAAGAATACAGATTTTATTGTCTATAATATCACATTAAGTTTGTGAAATCAAGAAATATTAAGTTTCTTGAGAATAACTTGATTAGTGGGAGGGATCAATCTCAGAATAAAGTTTTTGAGAATGATCATTCAGAACCATCCACTTCAAGTACTAAAGTGATTGTCATCAACAACATCCTTTCAGTACAAATGGATGTTGATCCATCAATGGTTGATATTCAACTAAATGATAATCAAATTCCACAGACTAGTGATGCTTTAGTAGATCAAGTTGTTGAACAACCAGTCGTACAACATAATCCTCAGAAAAATGTTGAAGCAACATTAAGAAGATCTACTAGAGTAAAAAGATCACCAATTTCTAGTGATTATATTGTGTATTTACAAGAGTTAGATTACATTATTAGAGCTGCAAATGATCTTGAAACGTTTTCACAAGCCATGAGTTGTAAGCAATCCGACTTATGGTCTAATGCCATGAAAGATGAGATGAATTCTATGTTAACGAATGAAGTCTGGGACCTTATTGAATTGCCTAAAGTGTTCAAACCCATTAGATGTAAATGACTTTTTAAGACTAAAAAAGATTCATTAAGCAACATTGAGAGATACAAGGTTAGACTTGTTGCCAAAGGGTTCACTCAGAAAGAAGGAATCGATTACACAGAAACTTTTTCTTCTGTGTCTAAAAAAGATTCTTTTCGTATAATCATGGCATTAGTAGCTCATTTTGATTTAGAGTTACATCAAATGGATGTGAAAACGGCATTCTTTAATGGTGATATGGAAGAAGAGGTTTATATGAAACAACTTGAAGGATTCTCTTCCAGTGGTGGTGAGCATTTGGTTTGTAAGCTTAAGAAATCTATATATGGATTGAAACAAGCCTCCCAGCAGTGGTATTTAAAATTTTATGAAATTATTTCTTTATTTAGTTTTGAAGAAAATATCATGGATCAATGTATATACCAGAAGGTTAGTGGGAGTAAAATTTGTTTCCTTATTCTATATGTGGATGATATACTAATTGCAACTAATGATAAAAGGTTTCTACATGAAGTGAAACAATTTCTTTCTAGAAATTTTGATATGAAAGATATGGGTGAAGCATCTTATGTCATTGGCATTAAGATACATAGAGACAGACATAGGGATATTTTAGGTTTGTCTCAAGAAACCTATATCAATAAAGTTCTAGAAAGATTTTGGATGAATGATTGTTCTCCAAGTGTAGCACCAATTATTAAGGGAGATAAGTTCAATTGGAACCAATGCCTTAGAAATAATCTTGAAAAGGAACAAATGAACAACATTCCGTATGCTTCAGCTATTGGAAGCATTATATATGCTCAAGTCTGTACAAGACCTGATATAACTTTCGCAGTTGGAATGTTGGGTAGATATCAGAGTAACCCAGGATTGGACCACTGAAAAGCTGCAAAGAAAGTTTTGAGGTACCTTCAAGGGATCAAAGATTACATGCTTATGTATAGACGAACTGACAATTTGGAAGTAGTTGGCTATTCAGATTCGGACTTCACTGGCTATGATGATTCAAGAAAATCAACATCTGGATACATCTTTTTATTAGTTAGCGGAGTCATATCTTGAAAAAGTGCTAAGCAATCACTGATTGCTACTTCCACTATGAAGGCCAAGTTTGTTTCGTGTTTTGAGGCTACCTCTCATGGAGTATGGTTAAAGAGTTTCATATATGAGTTTAGACTTGTGGATTCTATTTTTAAGCCATTGAGGATATATTGCGACAGTTCAGTTACTGTATTTTTGGTTAAAAATAATAAAAGTGGGAGTCGAAGTAAATACATCAACATTAAGTACTAAACCATTAGGGAAGGTGTTAAGGAAAATAAAGTGGTCATTGAGCACGTTAGCACTAAATTGATGATTGCAGATCTTTTAACAAAATGCATGCCACCATTAAAATTTAAGGATCATGTAGTTCATATGAAACTTGGTTCTAGTATGTAAATTTATTACTATTAATGAAACTCTAATTATTTGTTTTCTTATAAAGTGTGCACATTTATTTGAAAGAAAACAAATTTATTAGACCTAAAATAAACATGAAGTTTATTCATTAAGTTAAGGTCATTATGATGGACCAAGAATAAACATAGGGTTTATTTATTAAGATTACCACATTAAAGTTGCAGTAAGAAGTATCATACATTTGTAATACATGGAAGATAAGTTGTTAATTTTGATAATATATCGTCATGATTCATGTATGTTGTTTCCTGTATATGAGAATTTGAAGTTTACGGGCCAAGTGGGAGAATATAAGTTACAAATTCAAATTGAATTTGAAACAACCAAATTATGGCCCTTAACTCCCCATTATGATTTTGTAACTCTAAATTCAAAATCAAAGGTTATAACTGCAGCATTTAGTGGCCATTAAACCTCCATTAAGTGTGAGAATTTTTTTATGGGAGGAATTCTATAAATTGGGAGGTGTTTTGCTTTGCTGAGGTCCCTAAACTCGAAATTCTTATTAAACACCATCTTAAGAGGATTTAGAGAGTTTAGAAGGCTTTGGTAGCATCAAGAAACGTTAACAAAAGCAATGGCGAGAGGTTAGTGTTTCTTAACTTTCGCACTCGATTTCTTGAGTTTTAAAGCATGCTTTAGGATTGTATGCTTACAAAATATGCCTCCTACTACTCCTAAGAAAGGACTTGTCACTAATTTTTTCGGTGACAAGGAAAAACTACAAAATATGGCCCGAGAAAAGGCCTTTGGAGCTATGAATGTTCCTCCTACTATTGCCAAAACTACTACAATGAATAAAAGAAAGGGGGGGAAGGCTTCATTGGAGCCTCCTCAGAAAAGAAAAAAGAGCCTCTAATCAAGTGGTCGAGAAGGGCTTATCATACCTCGACAAGTAGGGGCTTCAACAGCCCCTTTCATTTGATTGACATAATCGATGGCAAACGACTGTGGTATGAGCACCTTCTCCCTTCTATCTGAATGACGAAAGGGAAAGTAAAAGGAAAGTAAAGAGGAGCTAATAGGATAAAGTGGCCTACTAGTTTCACTCTAAGCACTAAATTGGCCTTCAAAGTTTGTAGTGACTTCTTTCCACACATTATTACTCTTGTTTATGATGATGATGATTATTATTATTATTATTATTATTATTATTATTATTATTATTATGGCTAATAAACATACATATTCCTTTTCATTTAGCTTGCCCCAAGTCATGCTACACATCGAAATGGTTCAGTGTCAGCCTTTGGACCAACTTTTTAGTCTGTCTCCCTCGAGGCTAATTGCAAAATAGATGAGGGGGGAGGTAAATGCTCTTCGAGAAATGGGGCAAGAAGCAAATGAAGTCTTTGGATACCGTTTTGGCTTTAGAGCTTTGGAGTTTGAGCATGAACTACTTTCTGAGTAGGCCATTGACATAAAGATTGACCTAAAGGCTGTTCGGCTTAAGGTAAGCACAGCAGGAAATAGGGCGGGGTGGGGGGTGGTATCCAATTTGCTCTGACGAATTGTCTTGACTTGTTTTAGACTTTATGCCCTATAATCAACCTATCCTGGTTAGAGGGTATGATCACGAGTGTGACAGGGAAATGAACTCCTCTACTTATGATCCTTTCTTTTCCCCCAACTTAGCCCTCAAGTTCTTTTTTATTGTTTTGTTAATCGATTCGACCTCACCATTTGATTTTTGGGCAAGTGTTAAACTGTAATTTTTATTTTTTGAGACAACAAATCTACTAGGATCTGTCTTCAACTGTAATGTTAGACAAATTTGACCCTTTCGTGATTAACTCCCTGCGCCTTGGTTTTCCTGGAAAACAAAAATTGGATCAAGAGTGTGGTTTTTTGGCAAAAACCTTTGATGCCAAGTCAGTAAACATTTTCTTATTATATTGAGTATCTATTTTAACAAAATAATTACCTATTCTTTCAAAAAAAAAATCATACCTCTCTCTCTCTCTGGTTTAAATTTTCTTTTGTAAACTATTAATTTGTTTTCTTTTTGGTGGAATTTCTCTTGTATATCCTAATAAAATTCTTTTTCTTTACTACGTTTCTTATTCTTTTTATGTTGCATTAGAAATTTAATAATTGGAATCCTTTCAAGGACCTTGCTGCAAGGAGTACTTGAGAATTTAGGACTTTTTGTCCAAACAAAAGGACACGTTGTGTTGAATCACCAAATATCAATTATTTTTGAGGACACGATTTGGTCTCCAGCCTTTCCAATTTCCTTAGAGATTCTCCTCCATTAATGAGGGGCATCATGACACCTTGAGTGGTGGGCCATTCTACGGATCTGGCTGATGGCAAATGCCACGCATAAAAAATGATCATCCTACTTTGTGAAGCATGTGTCTTCCACTACTAGAATTTCATACAGCATTATTTAGCTTTCAAGAATCTCTTCAACTTTTAATACTATCTTAGACTACGATATCATAACCTCTGTCCATTTAAAATTAATAGCAAAGAGGCAAAACTATTCTCTTACTTGTACAACCCGAAATTCTAATTTTATATTCAAAAATTCTAAACATTGATTATTTAATATTGAAACTAACCATAAATTTTAATTTTTTTAAAAACCTAGTCTATAATGTTTGATCAAAATTAAGTAGTTTGCAAACAAGTGAGAATAAGTGTTTTCACACAAAGATAAAAGAAAAAATGGCAAAACGCAAAGCCAAATAAAGAAAAAAGGAAAAAGAATAAAAAAAAAAAACCACAAAATTGTAAAGAAGAAGAAAGAAATGGCAGAGTAGTTGAGAAGAAAAAAAAAATTTCAAAACCCAATTAACTTCTTCCTATTTATCTTTCGTTATTATTTTTTTATTTATTTTGTGTTAAATTATTGATCGGATGGGCGAAAGAGAAAGGAAGATGTTGATATTGGTTTGGTGGATGTTGTAGGCATTTGAAGTTTTACAAGAATGGGAAACCTTCATCACTAACATTAAACAGGTTTAAAGAAAAACTCCTACTCGACCTCGTCGCATTTGTCTTTGTATGTTATTTTAGAGTGATACAAATCTCATGCTATTATCGTGGGACGATGAAGTTTTACCAAAATAGGAACCTCTTTCATGTGTAACTTTACCTAATCTCATGCTATTATCGTGGGACGATGAAGTTTTACCAAAATAAGAACCTCTTTCGTGTGTAACTTTACCTAATCTAAAATATTGATATTACAATTTTTCGTTATATATATATATATATATATTCTAATTATCTAGGTTTAGTGTTTGCTTTTACTTTAGATTTAATTTTTATGCTTTTTTTAATTTTTTTTAATTTGCTTTTTTTTATTGATTTTTTTTTTTTTTTTGCATTTTTTATTTTTTTCCTCAAATTTATATTTAGTATCCAATGTTAGTATCTTAGATTTAATATCAAGGTTATAATTGACAATTTTAGCATTTCTCAATATATATATATATATATATATATATTGCCAAAGCTAAATGGAATTTACGGTTGTTTGAGTAAAACCAAAATTTGCCGCTCCACCGTTAAGTTTAAATAAATCGATGTATTGATACCCTAATTCAATAAGACATTTTTAAAAGTTGAATAGTATTGTGTTACCTTCCAATACATATATTCCATTAAGATATCACTTTATTTAAACTAGCCATACACAAGCAACCTAAAATAAATGATGTCCAATGCGTAAAAGGCATTGTTGTGCTATAATGGATCAGAGAGTCTTAATAAACTTTTGGATGATTGTTGGGATTAAGTTTTTCCAACAAGCCCTTTTGTAACAAGCCTCAATTTAAAGGTTTTTACTTTTCCACGTACAATTCTCTTCCTCTTATTACACTTTATAGTTTTATCTCTCTAGGTATGTTTACAAATTTTTAAACTTTATTGGAATACACAAAATTCATTTATGATTTGATAGCTTTAATTGAATGATTTACATCCACCATCGCTTCATCATAACTAGTGGGACATAGATCATGTTCATTAAAAATTGCATAACAAAACTCTTCAATTAACATCTATTGAGCTAATGTCTAATAATCCTTCCACTGTGATGAAATACTGGATATTGTTGTTGTACAATTTGGCTTTGATTGAATTTTTGTCTTTAAATTAGGAATTGACTCACCAACTTGCTCAAGAATACTATTGGATTTCTTAAATAATTCATTTTTAATTACTTTACTCCTTGGTTTGAAGCTCTCGTGTGGTCATTTTCAAGATAAGTAATATTTGTATTGACAAACACTTTCTTATTTTAAATACTATTAAATAAACTTTCTCTCTTTTCTTTAAAATAATTTACAAACAGACAAATTTTTTACTTTGATTCTAACTTATATGTCTTTTCCTCCATCACATGTGCTAGGCAACCCTAAATGTGTATATGTCATAAATTGGACTTACATATATTCTACATCTTTAAGATGTTTTGGAAACTGGTTTAGATGGAAATAAATTTAGTAGATACATAGTTATTTCTAAGACAATCCTAAAATAAGACTAACAAAGTTGTATTACACATCAATAACCTCATCATTTCTAGAAGAGTTTTATTTTTTACTTTCTACTACACTATTTGTTAAGGTGTCTTTAATAAAATCAATTGTGGCAAAATCTCATTTTTCTAACAAATATGCCTTGAATATAGTAAGGAAATGTTCATTACTACAATCAAATCAAAGTGTCTTAATGGAATTTTGTAATTGTTTTTCTACTTTCACCCTAAACTTTTTGAATTTCTTAAAAGTTTTAGACTTATACATTAGTTACACATAACCTTATCTAGAATGCACTAATTTTAAAGTTTGTGTAACTCTATTTCCTTTAGCATTAAAGGGTCTTCTAGTCATTTTATCTTCTAAAAAAGATTTGCAAACTAGTAAAACTTCCACAATCAATAAACTTAAAGGTTCACTTTTAATTAGTCTATAAATCCTATCTACATTTATATAATCAAGATATAAATACCATAGAAATATTTTAAGATTAAGGCAATAAAGATTATTAACTAGTATACCTAAACATATAAATGATTTATTTGTTTTGATAGTTACACTTGATTTAAAAATAATTGAATAACTTAATTTGTTCAAATAGCTAACTAAAATCAAATTGTATTTAAATTAGGTACAACTAAATAATCTTCTAATACTAAACTTTTAAAATCATTAAAATAAAAATGAATAACTTCCACTATTTTGACTGTAATATTTATGCCATCTTCTACCCTAAACAGAATCTATCCATATTTGGTGTTGTGGTTCTTGGAACCTTTGCAAAGAATAGTAAATACAATTAGTGGCTTTAGAATTTACAATTTAAGAATATGTAGAATCAACTATTGAATAAGTCTCATTGACAAGTATATTACTTAAAGCTAGAGTTACAACTACCCCATTTTGTAGAACCTGTATAAAAATTTTCAAAATTATTTAGGTGCATGGCATTGCCTCCATAACATATTAATAATGCATTATGCATATAAAAGCATTAAACCGAGCATATGTATATTTAGTCGATATTAAATTAAGACATGTGATATTATGAATATTTTTATGCATTATTTACTAAATTTCATAATTTTATTTTTGTTATACAAATTTAGAAATCATTAAAAACCTTAAGTAATGGCATAATTAGATTTCTTAAATTTAAATTGCTAACTTGATAGATAATTCTATCATAAATTGCACAATTGAAATTTTGATAATTTAGTAAGGTTATTTTAGATTTTTCTATCTTCATTGAGGGCAAACTAATAATTTTATTAATAAATTAATTATAAAACAAATTCAAGAATTACATATATGTCTTAATTGCTATGATTGGTGGATAAAAAGTTGAAATTAAGATTTTTGCCTATAATTCCCTACTTGGCTAAATTCTTCACCATTTTCATTCCATCTCCAAACTTCTCCAAGCTTTTACCATATTCTAACATCTCCTTCTTCATTTCTTCCACCATTCACCATTGATAAACCACCAAAATATTTTAGAAAAATTTTTTAAAAAATCCTATAACCATTAAAAGAAAAAACAAGATCAACCGTAAACACCTAAGAATATACTTGATTTTCATTAGTCTTATTGGAGAGAAATTTTAAAGAAAATTCAAGGAAGGAGATTTTAAGCCTAAGAAATTTGTGGTAAGTTTCTTAAACATTATTCATGCTTAGAATCATATTAGAAGCCAATTAAAAACATATTATAAATTTTTATTTTAGAAACCCTAAGAAACTGAAATTGATTATGTATGTTTGTATGTTTTTGGCTTGAATATATGATAGATTTGATGCTTATATCTATGCATATTAAAAGGTAAATTATGTTGAAGGTGTGTATATGAATGTGAATATATCCTAATATTTGATAAGTATAAGCTTATGTTGAAGGTGTGTATATGAATGTGAATATATCCTAATATTTGATAAGTATAAGCTTATGTTTAGTGGAATGAATAAATGAAATTAATAATATGTAAATATATATGATATCTGTGGTTTGAATTTGGTTAAATTAATTCACATAATTTCTAAACTATATTAAATAATTTTAATTCACGAAAATGAAATTCAATGAATATTTTTAATGTTGGAAAAAATGTAGTATAAATTGATGTTGATTTGTATAAGTTATAAATTTTAGAAATTAATGACTATATGTGAACAAAAAATAATAATAAAATTATTGACTATTTCTATACTAAAATTTGGTGTATAAATTTTAATGTCTCTAATTGAAGAATAACATGCATATTTGGTTATAATTAATTGTTGTAAAATTTATATTTAGTATAATGTGCTTTAAGGAAGGAAATTGTTATGGAAAATTGGTGAGAAATGGATGTAAAAAAATATTAAGCATATTGTAAAATATATGTGATGTGATTTTGGTGCAATGAATGAATTTATGGATTAAAGCCTCAATAAGCATAACTAAAAGCAAATGCATTGCGTGAATTATATCATGGTCATAGTTTCATATTTTTGATATATTAATACTGTAGATACAAATCTTATTTAGGAACTAATATGGTAAAAGGACACTTTACTCAGCAAGGATATTAATTTTTTAGAGTGATTATTTTTCCGTGAGATGTGAGTAAATGGATGAGTTTAAAAGTTTTTTCTTATATAAAATGAACTTAAATACTTTATAAATATGAATTTATTTTTAATGCTTTCTAATAAAATAAATTTAAATATTTAATAATTTTATGAAATTCAAAGTTATGAATATTTTATGAATACAAATTTGAAAATAACAAAGTAAGAGTAAATTTAAAAGAAAATATGATTTGAGAATTGTGTACGTTATCTGTGGATAAATGAATTATGATAAGATGATTTTATACTAATATTGATAAGTATGTATAAGAAATTATTGAAATAATTTTATGATATGAGATTTAGTAGAAATACTTATTGGCATGGTTATATATGACTTATTATTGATAATGTCTCATGGTTGGTTGTATAGAACCAAAGTGGGCTCCATGTAATGTGAGATTTGCTTTTAGGTGAAAATGTAAAAAAAAAAAATGAGTAAGAGAGAAAAGCAAGTCTACAAATAAATACTAGGTAAATATATTGTCATCATATAGAAATCCCAAACTAACGTCAATGAGTAGACTTAATAATTCTTAAATTTATAAAATATGTGAAATAACTTATTAACGACTCTCAAAATATCAACAAATGTGCATTGGAGATGTTTAAAGGAATAATTTTTTTTTTCAAGCTCACATTTTATCATTAAATTTCACAAGGTTTTAAATATAAAAATATTTTCTACGATTGATTTGTTTGTAAAATTGAATAACTTGAATTATTATAAATTTTTATATTTTTAAATATAATACTTTTACTCCTATATTATAATTTTAAATACCACTATTTATTTATTTACTAAGTTATTACTCACTCTTTTATTTATTTATTTTTACATTATAGATTAAATAGTTTCAAGAAAATCACCATCTACACCTTAGATATTTAGTTCAATGGCAGGCATTTTAAGGAAAATTAATTGGGTGTATAGTAGTACTTTCCATGATCATGTATAAAATTATTTTAGAAAGGATCAAAAATTTTGTAACATTATTTGGTTGTTAAAATATTACACTTGTAAATATTATATATAAGTTATGTGATTTTTGTGTATATATAATACTATATGCCTTACACATTCATGTGAATTACTAGCGAAAAGTAATCCTCATGAGTGTATAGCAGTTATTACGTGCTCGAATCTACGAATTAAGGTGTGACAATTATATTAGTATTAGAGTTAAAGTTTTAAAAAATGCTTGAGTTATACAAATATCTTAGGATAAGCCATAAATACATTTGTTAAAGATTTGCATTCTTTGCATATTTTAAAATACAAAATGCTACCGTGAAGAATATGTGGATGACCTCGTACTATTATTAGGAATCTTGAGGCATTTGCCTTTCATACCCTCTAATTTGAACAACCTGAGGTTGTCACCGCTCCCTCCAGTATTACAGCAAGGCCGAGCGACCAGATTATTTAAAATATTACCCTTGAAATGTTTGAAAACCTTATTAATCTTTTAACTGCTAGGGCAACACAACCTCAGCCAACTCCTTCTATTACTTTATCCAAATCTATGGTAAAACTATCAAAACTAATAAAGAAAGTTAGACAATTAATATGTAAGTCAAAATTTGGTAAAGCGGATGCATTAATAGCTAAAAGTTGGATCCGAAAAATCGAAGAGATTTTTGAGGGCATGAATTTAGATAATTCAATGAAATTAAAGGTTGTATTCGATGAAATTAAAGGTTGTAATACGCTACTCAAGAAAAATGCATGCACTTGGCAGGATAACATCAAGGGTCAATCTACTTCAGTACTAACTTGGTTCGATTTTCATCTAGTATATGACAAGCAATATTACATTCATTTTCATTAAGATTAAAAATGTTAGGAGTACCTTAGTTTGAAACAAGAAAATAAAATAGTTACAAAGTATGAAATAAGAGAATTATTAGTGTTTGTCTTCGAGCTTACTAGTTTAGAGAAGTACCTTTACTCTAAATTTGAAGAAATGTTGAATTTAAACATTAAGGAAAGGATGACAGTTG
The DNA here is from genome assembly GCA_032402905.1 of Khaya senegalensis. NCBI lineage: Eukaryota > Viridiplantae > Streptophyta > Magnoliopsida > Sapindales > Meliaceae > Khaya > Khaya senegalensis. Next base: position 7,100,891 of record CP135533.1, on the reverse strand, counting down.
GTGAAACCCTAAACTATAAAGAGTTAGTTCAATCAACTTTGAGGGCAAAGATGTTGGTAAATAAAAGAAAGAAAGTCGATGTGAATTTTAAAAAGTTGAAAGGACAAGAATTTACTAAGGGTCGATTCCTAAAAAGAGTAACAGTGCTAGCTCTTTAAATGGTGTATTTATATCAACTAGTCCTATTTGTCTTCCACCTAAAAGGCAAGCAATCGAGGTGGAAACATCAATAGATAGTTCAAAAGTCAAAAACAGAAGACAAACTTGGGCTAAACAATGTTTTAACTATCATAAGTACCATTGAGGAAATTGTAAAGAAGTAAAGAAATGCTTCCACTGTGGTCAAATAAGGCATATCTAAAAGTTTTGTCCTAATTTGGCTACCACATGTTTAGTTGGTCAATTTATCTTGAATCAGGCACCGCCTTAAAGAAACAATCTAAATATGGTATAGGAAACCACCACAATCTCACACAAGGGTGGTGTTGTTAATAGTTATACTCCTCTGAGTAATCCAAAGATCCCAAAATAAAGCCCAGAGTCAAGTTTTTGTTATGACTATTAATGAAGCCTAATCCAATTCAAATATTATCACAAGTACAATGTCAATCTTTAATTAAAATGCACATATTCTTATCAACTCTAAATTTAATAAATCTTTTGTTAGTTCATCTTTTGCATTGCATTCCAATATAAACCTACCACATATTATGAGTGGTTGTTCATACCCCTATTGAAGAATAATTTATTTGTAAAATAGTGTATAAGAATTGTGAAGTTTAATTTGGGAAGAGGGGAAAAGGGGGTGTTTAATTTAAAGCAAACTTGATACTTTTAGAAATTCAAGACTTTAATGTAATTTTAGGAAGGAATTGGCTATTTTTTCATCAAACTTTAGTTGATTTTTATCAAGAAAGTTGTATTTAAAAAACCAAGGGTACCAGAAATAAAATTTGAAGGTGAACACCATATATTGTCTTCTTGTGTGATCTCAGTGATGGAAATGAGAAGGTTGATGCAAAAAGAGGTGTCAAGCATATTTAACTCATGTCATAAACACCTTTATGCATAAGGTTAAGATGATATATGTGCTAGTGATGAATGAATTTTTAAACATGTTTCCCAAAGAATTACAAGGTTTACCACCTAATAGGAAATTTGAAATTATTATTAATCTTGCACGTAGTAATACTTCTATTTCTATTTCGTCAAATAGAATGGCGTCAACAAAACTTAAAAAATAAAAAAAATAAAAAAAGATAGTGAGCTAAATAAAAAGTTTTGAAAAATTCAAGATAAGAAAATCAAATAGTGAGTATTTATAAAAGATGAAACCTTGGCGATAAGGAGGTAAGTTTGAATTCCAAAAGATGTTGATTTAAGAAAAGCAATACTTGAAATGTTAGTTAAGTTATATATTTATGAAATGGAAACTCTGGGAACAACTTTGAAATTTAGTACAATATTTCATTCTTAGATTGATGGTCAGTTAAAGAGAACTATTTAGACTTTAAAGGATATGCTTTAGGTTAAGTAATAAATTTTTTAGGTAGATGGGATAAACACCTATTTCTTATGAAATTTCAAGTTCGTAGTTGAATGACACCGTATAAGGCATTTTATGGTAAAAAGTATAAACTCCCTTACGCTAGAGCAAAGTGGGTGAACGAAAGTTATACAATATTGAATAAATGGAAGTTACCACTAAGAAAGTATGAGTAACTCAAGGAAGGTTGAAAATGGCACAGACTAGATAGAAAAGTTATGCAAATAACCAAAGGAGAAATTAAATTTTGAATTAATAATTAGGTATTTCTAAAAGTTACTTTTTAGAAAGATGTCATTAGATTCAGGAGATGGGGTAAATTAAACCTTAAGTATATTGAACCTTTTAAGGTTATAAAGAGAATCAAAACTGTAGCATATTATCTTGAATTGCCACCAGAATTGGATTGAGTTCATAATATCTTCTATGTTTCACTATTGAGAAAGTACATTTCCGATCTATTCCACATTCTTGAAAACCTCACCAGTTTAACTTTGGGAAGACTTATCTTTTAGGTGCAACTGGTAAAAACATTAAAATGAAGAGAAAAAGTGTTGAGAAATAAAGTTATAATAATGGTTAAAGTGTTATGGAAGAGTAGTCGCACAGAGGAAGTCACATGGAAAATAGAAGCATATATTGACCTTAACTGGGGCATAGTACGAGTTAAAATACAAAAAAAAAAAAAAAAAATCACCATCGTACGAGTTAAAATAAAAAAAAAAATCACCCACTTATTATAATCCCAAAATAAGAATACAAAGAAAATCTAGATATTGAGCATATATTGACCATTGACTTATGATTTCTTTTATCAAATTAATTAATATGTATTTGTATTTATCTATTATTACATATTTTTCTCTAAGTAAATGATTATATGGAAGTAAATTTATTCAAAATTAGTGAAAATGATTAATTTAATAAAATTTTTTTAAGATTGGTCATTTATGTAAATAATTTATAAAAAATATTTTAAAATTTTTTTCTATGAACTTTAGGGCAACGGCTAAGAGAATGAGATAAACCAAGCCCCAACACATGTCTCTATCACTTCTAAAGGTGCAAAAATACCTAATATGAGAAGAACAATCAACTTGAATGCAATTGAGTGAGAGAATTGTATTGCTAAGATGAACCAACTAATTTTTTGTACGTGGAAATAATAAAAAGGCCAAAGTAAACTACAAATCATAAGGTTGGGGACTAAAATTCTACATGATAATAGAATTCCAAAGGACAAGAACAGAATTGATGTGAGGTTGGTGAGTTCTGAACGGCAACAGCCACAAAATTGAGGCGGCGGAGTAGCTAGTAGCTAGAGAATAGGCGATTTTCAACATCTCAGAAATTAAAAAAAAAAAAAAATGCAAAGATAAGCAAACTGAAGCAAGCATTATTCCTCAACGCTCACCGCTGAATGTCCTCGTAGGATGGCAACATATTGTGCAATAAACGCCAAAAAAAAAAAATTGAGTATTTAAGAGGAAGAAAGTTCTTCAAACAAAAGCACACCAAGACAAACCCTTGAAGGACAGATTCCTTAGAGAAAAACCCATCTCTAAACCCTACATAAATATAAATTAATCAGCGCACTTATTGACAAGGAGAAGTAGACCAACGATGAATCCTTAGAAATTTGAAAAAACCTCAGCTAAACCAGGAGACAAGAGCCAATCCCTAACTGAAACACTTTCAGAAACCATAAAAGGTTGGATCATACCATAAGTTAACATTGCCCGGAAAATAGACTAAACAGTGGAAGCCACGAAATATTTGGAATCATCATTGAAGACATAAAATGATCTAAATTTCAAAAACCAAGAACAAAGAGTGCCGCCAGCACATAACAAACTGATCTATATAAGCAACTTCTATTCAATTAATTAAGGAATGAACACCATTTTTTGTTTCTTTGATTATCTCCAGACCAAATAAAATTGCTCACTTCTTATATGTTGCTGATTGCTGAGTGTTTTAGACCAATGGTAGACTTTAAAGCTATGAAGACGCAAACTCGTAAAGATAGTTTTATCAGGCTTACCTCCTCTTACTACTGAAAGAAAATAAAATTCTTACATTGCGAGTAAATGCTATCAACTCTTCAACCAACAAATCGTGTCTACAGCTTTATCAAGTAAAAGAAGTAAATGGAATGCTACCACTGGGGGCAACTTTTGAAAACAGAAACACCTGGATAATTTAAAGAAAATAAAATTATTAGCTTTATTAATAATTTAAGCAGAGGCCGAGCAATAAATATCAAGGATGGAACAAAGATTGGAAAGACAACGATGGTCAGCCCCACAAAAAGGAAAACATCGTTAGCATATAAAATATGATTGGGAGGCAAGCGACCACAAGAAACCGAAAGTGGTTTCAGCATATTCATGAAGAATTTTTTTTTTATGGCATGTATTACTATTATTTGTTGTGATGAATGGTGGCTTCCTCCGCGATCTAACATTGCAGATTGACCAAAATTTCACGTCCCAAAATTAATTAGCTCCCCCTCTTTTATATATATATATATATATATATATATATATATATATATATGAAAATGGCTATGGTACAGCCTATCATACATTCACCAACGCCAAACTTATAACCGTAATGCAAATTTTGAAATATTTCATGGAAAACTTGAAATAAATAAAATAAATAATAAATAGAACTTGAAACATGTAAACGTAAAGTAATGAATGATACTTGAAATATGAATAAAAACTTGTAATAGTCAATGCAAAACTTGAAAAATGATTGTAATGGTACAAACATGTGTGTGTATAATGTGTGCATGTATATGAGTGTACAATGTATTTCTTCATTCATGGAATTCAAATCTATTGAATGGATTTAGTTAATGAAATGTAAAAGCATTCTAGCCTTATTATGTTTTTTTTTTTCATAGTTTAAATATTTTTATTTCATAATTTATTTACAGCACATTATAAGTAGGATCTAGACTTTTTGAAGTATATAATTTTTTGATATTTCTTATTAAATACTTTCATGTTATATTGTTATTATATTATTGTACTACTTTTATGTACTTTTATTTTTATGTAATTATCTTTATGAGTATGTCATATGGTTGCCATAAAATTTTGGATCTTCTACATCAAAAAATAAGGATAGCATATTAAATATTTTTTTTTATTTTCTTTTCAGCAATGATGTTGATATAGTAGTTCTTGATTAATTACATTGAATTTCTTATTTATTATTTGAAGTTACATTATTATCAATATATAGATATTACTAAAAATTGTTATTACAACCTAAAGTTTGCAAAAATAAGGAAGATGATTAGAACCCAAAGTTCTAAAAATTAATCTTATCATATTAAGACATGAAGTTTTAGATTTTTAAAAGTATCACTTGGACCTAAAGTTCTAAATATATATATTAAATTTTTAATATTCTTGTATCATATTTATTGATATGGCATATTTTATCATGTCACTAATTTATCCTTTATTTTAAAATGTATATAAACCATTGAAAATGTTGAATCTTACGAATTTACAAATTTCTACTCTTGATGTATTAAAATATAATTATCTTTCCTAGGTTTTTAATGCAAAGATGCACCTTCAAGTTATGAACTTGGAAGGTATAATAAAAAATAAAAATCAAACATCCCTACAGGATAAATCAAAGACCATGATTTTTCTTTGCCATTATCTAAATGAGAGCTTCAAAGCTCAATGCTTAATACTCAATGATCCATTGGAGTTTTTAAAACATTTAAACAAAGATGTAACCACTAAAAAAAAATTATTTCTTCCCCAAAAAAAAAACAAAAGTGAATGAATCTAAAATTATAAGATTACAAAACTATTATTGAATATAACTCAGCTCTATTATAAATCATCTCATAGCTAAAATTATATGGTGAAAAAGTTACTAAATAGGACATTCTAAAGAAGACGTGTATCTAATTTAATTCTACAACAAAACAATATGGTGAATGCAGATTCAAAAGAACTCAAAACTCTTCTCGTGTCTTTTTATTGCTAAAGAAAACAATGAACATTGAGAATTATGCATTACATTCAACTCATTCTTTTCCATATCAAAAAGTGAATGTCAACATACATAGTATTAATAGACGTGGCAGAGGATATAAGAAAGGGCAGAAATATTACCCTCATAGTGATTATAGATTTTCAAGATGAGAAAACAACAAACATAACTACCAAAATTAGTATGTTTATAAAAAAATAAGAAAATAACAAAGGTGTTGAGAATAAACCTTACAAAAATTTTGATGACACTTGTAATCAATGTGTAGGCAAAGAACATTAGTCACACAAATGCCATGAATCAGTCAAGGCCAAAGGAAAGAATATGCAGAATAATTTGTCAATGATTCAAATTCGATAGATTTCATTAAAAATAAAGACGAAAAAATAGAACATTTAGTTGATGACGATAATATTCATATCAATTAAAATTTAATCATAGCCTTTTTTTATTTATTTTTTTTTTTTTTTTTTTTTTTGCATGTTTTGTACTTTTTGTAAAGACACATCATATGTACTTACATGTTTTATATTTCACTAACTTGATTATTTGACAAGAACTTTTGTTTAATAAAATGATATGAATTTTAGTAAATTATCTCTCTTCGAAAAAAAAATTGAAAATATAATCTTAGCTAATAATGTAACTACACATACTATTCTCCAAGATAAATATATATATATATATTTCTTAGATTACACAAAGGTAAATACCATGTTAGATCTACTTAAAAAAGTGGAACTAGATTATTCATTCATAATGTTATATATTCAACTAGATTTAGAAGAAATCTACTTAATTTTAAGAATATCTATCAAAATAAATATTATATAAAAACTATAAATGAGAATAATGTAAAGTATCTCTACATTATTTATAATGTCTTAGGCAAAAAATGTATGCTAGAAAAAAATTTGGCTTTGTCATTTGAATTGTATTATACAATCATAAATACAATTAAGAGTTACAAATTAATGAACCAAAAATTTATTGATCCAAAAATATTTATGTCATAACATAATGGTCTTAGTCACCCAAAATTTACAATAATATGTAAAATTATTGAAAATTATCATAGATACCCATTAAAAAGTCAAAAAAAAAAAATTTGTTTAATAAGAATATTTATATCACTTACTCACAAGGGAAATTATTAGTTAGACTATCTTTTCTAAAACTGATTTTGAGTCTTTATCTTTCTTAAAAAGAATACAATGAGATATTTTTAGACATATTCACCCAACTAATGGATCGGTTCACTATTTTATGGTCTAAATTGATGGATATGTTTATTAGTCACACCTTTTTTATTGTTTATTTATAACATTACAAGTACTAGATTGCTTGCTTAAAATGTCATATTAAGTACACAATTTCCTTATTATCAAATCAAAATTATACGTTTTGATAATGTTTGTGAGTTTACTTATAAGACATTTGATATACATCATAAGGATTAATATAAAGTATTATAATTCATGTATCCATACACAAAATATATGCTTGAATCACTTACTAAATGACTCTAGATAATTGCTCAACTTTATTATTATAAACTACATTACTAATTTATGCATGTGGACATGTTATTTTGCATATTGCAATATTAATTTGTCTTAGATCTACTACCTATAATCAATAGTCCTCGTTGCAACTTGCACTTGGTCATTAACATGATATTGATCATCTATATACTTTTGGTTATATTGTATATATTTCTATAGCTCTTCACAATGCATCAAAATAGGATCCCAATGTGATTTGGGAATTTATGTTAATTTTAACTTACCCTCTACTATTAGATATTTTCAACCTTTGATTGGTGATCTATTTATCAAATGTTTATAAATTTTTATTTTGACTTGTAAATTATCATTTTAATGAGATAATTTTTTTATTATTAGAGGAAAAGAAAATGCCTCCTAAAGTAAAGCCTAAATTTTTTTAAAAAATAATTATTATGTCTCATCTTGATCCTCATACTAATCACTCTAAAATGAAATGCAAATAATAGAGCAAATTTAGCAAAATGTGAATTAATTACCAAATACATTTATTGATATTGAAAGAGTGACAAAATTATATATTACAACTATTAACACACTAGCCTTAGTGATTGTTTCTAAAGCATAATATAATCGTGAGGCTGCAAATGAATTGTCGATTACACATCAACGGTGTTTTAGACCAATTGTTTCACAAGCTGTTATTTCATAAAAGAAAAAATTGAAAAATTACAATCTTATTGAAAATAATGCTTGAGCAATAAATATACCTATATTTTTTGAACCACAAGCTCCAAAAGAGATAATTATCCTTAAAGTGACATGTGTCCCTTAAGTGACATAGTAGCTAATTCGATGTTGGCCTCTAAAAGTCAATTACCCCTATAGTGGCACTAAAATTCAAAAATAAAGATGTTTACAAATTATACATATATTTAAATATATATATATATATGATTGTATGAAATAATCATCGATAATGTATTCTTATTCATAATACTTACTAAAATTACGAAAAATGATTATAATCTGCAAATTATTAATGAAGGTAGACAAAGATATGATTTGCTTTAGTGAAAAGAAGCAATTCGAGCATAATTGACTTCTTTAGTTAAACATAAAGTATTTAGGCTGGTACTTCAAACATCTAAAGTTGTCAAATCTGTTGAATATAAGTAAGCATTTGTCAAGAAATATAATAAAAACAATGAAATCACAAAGTATAAAATACGTCCCATTGCTTAAAATTTCTCATAGAGATTTAAAATTGATTATGATAAACCATTTACTCCCATTGTTGATTCACTGATTATGAATAAGTTTACATTTTAATTTTTGATAAATTTTGCAATCTTAGAAAGAAACGATATACTTTTTATGGATGTAAAAATGACCTACTTATAACAGTCACTTAACACTAATATCTCTATGAAAATCTTTTAAAAATATGAAATGTCCAAAACATATAAATTAAAATATCACAATTTGTTTACAATCAAACTATAATGATCTTTATATAGATTGAAACAATATAAGCGCATGTGATACAATTGCTTAAGCAAATATTTGATAAAAAAAAATAATACATTAATAATTCAATATTCACATATTTATTAATATAATTCGTCATTGTAGCAATAAATGTCAATGACATGAGTATAATTGAAACTTATGAAAAGTTTTTTAAAAACTATAAAATACTTGAAAAAGGAGTTTAAAATGAAAGATTTAGGAAAAATAGTTATTATCTTGATCTGTAAAATAAATACAAATCTAATGGCGTGTTCGTATATCAATATGCTTTGTTGAAAATGTTTTAAAATATTTCAATATAAATAAAACTTATATGTTAAGTACTTTTATAGTTGCTCAGTCTTTTGATCCTAAAGAATCAAAAGTACTTTTATAGTTGCTTAGTCCCTTGATCCTAAAGGATCGATTTTATCCTATAAAAGATGATAAAGAGACTTAGTTTAGAAATATTATATTTTAATGCAATTAGAACTTTATTATATCTGGCACAATATATCAAATCGATTATAATTTTTTATGTGAATTTATTAACAAGATTTAGTTTTGTACTTACTCTCCGATATTGAAATGATATTAAATATATTATTTGTAACCTTCATAAAATGATAGAATTTGGATTATTTTAATATAGTGAAACAATGCAAAATTCAGGACTAATTAGTTACATAGATTTTTGTTACATTTTCAATTCTCACAAAATTTATTCATAGGCATGATATGTTTTAACTTAGTTTATTGTTACATTTTTTAATCATTCTAAAATTTTTGCATTACATAAAGCAAGCAGAAAAGGTATATGATTGTGATCTATTATTTATCATATTTAGAGTACTTACAATTTATATTCTACTACAGATATTCCTACAATAATATACGAATACAATGTTGTTTGTATTACTCAAGTTAAATGATGATACATTAAAAGAGATCAAACAAAACATATATCACTTAAATTTTTCTACACTTATAAGCTTCAATAAAACTAATATCCTGATGTTAAATAGATATCTTCCTTCGACAACTTTATTGATCTCTTTACTAAAGTTTTGCCTATATTAATTTTTGAGAAGTTAGTGCATAACATTGACATGCATCAATTTACAAATTGACAAATTAAAATTTATTATCTCAAATGAAAAAATTTTATCAAAATAATTATAATCGATACTAAAAAGAATTATAAAAATTTTAGACAAATGTGCATTAAACTTTTTTTATTTGTTTGGCAATTCCACATTGCCAATTGACCAACATCTTGTATAACCAAGATCTCACAACGTCAAATTAACCATGCTACCTTAACAATTTTCTATATATATAGATAAATAGATAGACGCACACAAAAACACGTGTATGCAAAATATTTCTTTGTTCATACATGTAAAGCTATTAGTACCTTATTATGATTACATTTTCATTGTTTAAATGTTTTTGTTTTTATAGTTTATTTATAACATTATTATTACTATTACTATTATTATTATTATTATTATTATTATTATTATTTAGAATACTAGTATTATTGAAAAGAATACAGTAAAAATACTGTACACTCATGAAAAATTGTGATACGTGTCAAATGAGTGATCGAACAGTGTGTCAGAGACATGTGGAGTCCAACAGCCCACCACTTCTCCACTAGAATGTCAATGGTGCGGGGGTATTATTAATTCTTTTAAAAAATGAAATTTCAACAAAAAGACAAACTACTTTGTCAATTTCCACTTTTTCCACTATTGGACCCCACTATTTCTTTCTACTTTTCCACTCCATCCATCCTCCCGGAGATCTAGCGTTTCTTTTAACTCTTCACTAGCAACATGCCACGTGTACTGTTACCGACGAGTCCATGTTCAGAGTATTTGATAACGCTATCTCCCACTGATTGGCCCATCATTCCACGTGGATCTCCTTTCGGGATTTCTGCTTACTCTCCACGGGTCCCACATCTACATCTCCTATTATTCGTCTGGTTTTTTTCTTTTTTTTTTTTTACTGCTTACTCACCTCTTCCTTTTATTTTCATTTTTATTTTTTTAAAGTTAATTTTATAAACTCCTTTGCCGCTATCAGTTGGCGGCAGTTTGGGTTGATATTATATTGCGTCCTGTTAAATAACAATTAATTTAAATTTAATTTATTTAATAATATTTAATATTTAAAATTTTAATTGAATATAATTATTAAATTATAATAATAATAATAAAATAAATAATAATGTTGTTATTTGTATAATAATATTTTGATATTTGTTAAAAGATCAAAATAGTTAATCACTTTTGTTTCAAATAATGTTAAATACTTTTAAAATTATAATAAGTATATTTATATGTTTTTAAAATAAAAAAATTTATTAAACTATAAAAAATTAAAATGTTAATATTATAAAAATAGTTAACACAAAATAAGTTAATACTGAAAATTTTAAACTTCAAATCAATTCGATTATTAATTTTTTCGTCTTATATTAATTATTTAATAAATATTTATTTTATATTAATTAAAATTTATAAATTTTGTATAATGTTCAAGTTAAATTTGTGTTAATTATTTGACAATGATTTTACTTGTAACTAGTATAAATATTTTAAAGATAATACAAAAAATTTTGTCATTGAATATAGTTCATATAGAGATTGAGAGAGAATTGAATTTATTTTTTTTAAAACTAAATTAGAAAAAGCAAAGCTTTGTTGTAAATGCAAAAATAGAAATTATCCCATTTGGTAATTCTGTTTCAATCTCTTTTATTGTTTTAATGTAATGAACATATGTTTTGGCTATGGCTACGACTTTGAATCTGTGTGGGGCAAAACAGGAATAACGGATCTAAAGTTTGGATACAAAAGAAGAGAAACAATTCTCACTCCGAAACCGGACAATGGGTGGCACGAGAACAAAAGAGTATGTATTATTATAAATATAGTATTCAACCCAGTAAAAAAAAAAAAACACCCGCAACGTGAGGTGAGAGAAGTCCGTCTTGGAACAGTGGAGAGTTTATTAGGTAACGTGATATTAGTGGCCGTTGTTAGTTCAGTTGAATGTATGAGTGATGTTCAAAAGCTATCTGTTTAATTAAAATTGAACGTTCTGGAGTCAGTGCTTCTTGCCAACATAGTTAGGCCTTTCCTCTTCATCATTATCTTTATTCCTTTTTTATTTCTTATTGTGTTCCATTTCTTTGGTCATATCTCGATGCATACATATCTTTTGGTATGTGTATAACTTACTTTTCTCAAGATAAGAAACAATAACTTTGTTAACAGCGGCAAGCAGTACACGGGGCTTAATCTTTTCCTGCTCAACTGCTGCTATTTTTGCTTCTAAATTTTTGGGGGTTTGTGGTATTTCATGTTAATGTTGTGTTCAATATTTCTTGGATGCTTACTTTGATTTCTGTTTCAATTACAGTGAGTTCAAGCTGAGTCTCCGATTACTGGGTTGGTCATTGTTGGTTCTTTCAGGATAAGCTTGTTGCCTTGTTTGTCTGTAAGCTTTTATAAGAAACTAGACTTTATTGGTTTGGAGTAAATTTTGTTTGAAGAAAAGAGGGAAATAAGAAGTAACTAGAATTTCCAAGCTTCAGTATGTCTGTAGCGTTACTATGGGTTGTATCCCCCAACTCACAATTGTCTAATGGCTTTGGGTTCATCGATTCAGTTCGAGATGGAAACCAGCTACTAGATTCATCGAAGTTTATATATCGAGATCGGAGTGCCGTGTTTAATTGTAGACCGAAGAAGGGTAGAAAACAGAAATTGAATTCTTACTCTTTAGAGACAGATTTGGTTCCTCCTTGCTTAGGTGGAATCAACTTGCCCGCGATAACAAGTATGGTGGCAAGCACTGCCGGAGAAGTGGCCATGTCTTCTGAAGAAAAGGTTTATAATGTGGTTCTGAAGCAGGCAGCCTTGATCAACAAGCAACCAAGGGTTAATCTGGATCTTGACGTGAATCCGGATATTTCTTTGCCGGGAACTTTAAGCCTCCTGAGTGAAGCTTATGATAGGTGTGGAGAAGTTTGTGCAGAGTATGCCAAGACATTTTACTTGGGTTAGCCTTTTTTCATCTGTTCTTTTATTAAGAGAATTATAAATTCAGTTTCAAATTGGCAGTGGAGTTCTGTATCTGCAATTTTTCTGAATCAAGTTCTTATTTACTTTTTCAGGAACTATGCTAATGACCCCTGAAAGGCAAAGGGCAATATGGGCTATATATGGTTTGTGACAATAACCTTAGGTCATTATGTATCTTTCACTTTAGAATTTAACAAAACCAGAATTAATTAAATCTGCTTCCAGATTTTGAGGATTTCTAGGATTAGATTATTGTAGGATCAGCATATACTTTGAAATGAAATCTTTAAAAGTGTAGGTCTTGGGGCCTATGGAACCTGAACTCATTAAACTAGGAAATTCTAGTGCTTGTACGTAACACATGATATCCCATATCATGAACAATTAATTTTTGTCCTATAAGGAATTTTGCATATCAAATCTGTATCATTGTCACAATCATAAGAATTTCTACCCCTTGTAGCAACTAATAGCGTTAGGTGCCCATTTCAAATTATCTGATTGGTTCTCCAGTTTGTGTTATTGTTAGACTAAAGGTATACAATGTTTAAGAATGTTCACTTACCTAATATGACCTTTTATGTGGTTGTGGTTTTCTGAGTTTTGGTTATCTTGTCTGGAAAAATTTATGGGTAAAAAACGATTTTTTTTTTTTATTTTCTTTTTCTCCAGCGGGAAGGGTAAATTTTGCTTTGAAGGTAGCTTTCTGGTGACATGTAACTCCTCCAACCCTGATAAGGATGAGATTCAATCAAGTATTTTTTTTCCTTGGTGCAACTCTCTGCGGATCTTTGTTATCCATTTTAATTTCTTATTTGCCCCTTTCTTGGCACTTACATACCATTAAGACAAAACATCTGTACCAACCATGAACTAACCAAGAAATTCTTATATTATGCCATTAGCTTTAAATTTTAATTGAAAATGTCTGCAAGCATTCTCTAAAATCAAGGGTGAGTGCACAGAAGCTGCTAGGAGAACTTATAAGTTTGAAATTGCTGTCCAAATGTTCAAAGACATTTCATATTTTCTGCTTAAAAAATTGGAATACTGTCCTGAAAAAAGTCAGTAATTGACCAAAATTACTAGGAATAGGCCTAGTGAATCTCATAAGAATGATTTCCCCTTAGTCTTTGAACTTTGGTGGCATTAGCATAAAGCTGGATTGCAACGTATTCCTTTAGAGCCAATGTTGAAGTTATCCATTTCCTCTGAATTGTCATAAGATAAGATACAAGCATTGGAACGTTACCCTTTTTCTCCTTTTATAATTTGAGGGAAATTTTGGAAGTTACAGAAGAGACTAGAGTTTTATTTAAATTCCATGGCGACATTAGAGAGATTTTCTATGATTAGCCTGAAAGGGTGGGAGTTTAGACAGAGACCTAATATTATAATGAATGCCTGGGCCTTGCATCTTGTGAGAATTCTGTATCAATAACCATTCCTAAACATATTATGAATGCTTTGCATTTTCCTAATGATAAGATATTTTGTCTGAGCAATTTTGTTAAATACATGAAGATCAGGACACTGATGCAAAGATGCATATATTTCCTTTATCTAATGCTTCTTATGATTTCTTCAACTGTAGTGTGGTGTAGGAGGACAGATGAACTTGTTGATGGGCCTAATGCTTCTCACATAACTCCAACAGCTTTAGATAGGTGGGAGTCCAGGTTGGAAGATCTTTTCCGCGGTCGCCCATTTGATATGCTTGATGCTGCTTTATCAGATACAGTTGCCAAATTTCCAGTTGACATTCAGGTTAGACTATATTTTCAAGGTCAAATTTGATTTTAACAGGAGAATGGTTTCTGTAGTATTAATTTTAATTCTTTGTAGTTTTGTGATGTCTTATGTCAGTTGGGTGGCCCTTGAGTGAAACCTAGTGTAATTAAAATGATGAGCAGCTTCTGCCTTTGAGTGTGTTAGTGAATAGTTTTAAAATAAAGAACGCTTCTGCTGAAACATTATTTTTCTTTATAACATTAAGTTTCATATATAATGACAGATCATTTTTTTTTTCCATTCGAACATTATCATTCAATTTTTTGTTTTCCCATTTTTCCTTCTAGATCAAAGGTTTGAAAAGGTGACACCACATGCCTACTATCATTCTTTAACTATGTTAACTGTTAGATTACTTATTAGAGCATGCTGTTGAACTTGGGTTTCAAGGGTGAATTTATAGCTAAGTAGGTAGTTATTTGGTTCTAGATTCTTTAGGCAGGGTCATGCTACCATTCTGTCATTATGAGTCATTCTTAATCATACTTGTAGTGAATCCTTAAACCTTCCTTCATTTCAGGTGAATTTATGTCGATTCATTGTAATAGTTCCCTTTAACTCTGGGTTGCATATTTCAAAATCAGTTTTTATTGCTATGCAGAACATTGAACTTGCTGTCAATTTATTGATCTCTTGTGTTGCAGCCATTCAGAGATATGATAGAAGGAATGAGAATGGACCTTAAGAAGTCAAGATACAAGACTTTCGATGAACTATACCTCTATTGTTATTATGTTGCTGGGACTGTTGGTTTAATGAGCGTTCCAGTTATGGGCATTGCTCCTGATTCACAGGCTACAACAGAGAGCGTGTATAATGCTGCATTGGCTTTAGGGATTGCTAATCAACTCACCAATATCCTCAGAGATGTTGGAGAGGAGTAAGTAGAATTTTTAAATTTGGATGCTGCAATATTTAATTCTTATTGATGGTATTAAACTTTGAATTAGGTGATCCAAATGGAAAATAATTCTATATGCTGCCGATTAGATATGATGATTCAGTAACAAATATAGGAATCCATATAAAGAAGTTTACACCTAGTCTTCACATTGTCTTAAAATCTGGGGTACCTATGTAAATTTTGCACTCCATTCAACTGCACATGGCCAAATCTTAGTTATATTTATATACAATTTTATGCTGATGCTCCATTTGATAGTCTCCTTCAAATGGATAAAGGAATTATCTAATAATTGGTAACAGTTAACCGCCAAAGCAGAATTTATAGAAGGTCACCATCAGTATTTTAGCATAAGTGACTGTTCTTAGGACTTGAATCCATGCAGTTGTGCTCTGCAGCCACGGAAAATGGTGATTTAAAAAGAGAAGAAGCCAAAGAAAATCAGAAATCTTGTAACAGTTTTTTGTATGTAAGCAATTATAAGATCCAGATTTTTGTCTTTTGTTGCGGGGTTTCAGTTTGCTAGGGCTGCAGGCAGTGCAACATGATCAACTTTACAAAGCAATCTTTTCTGTTAATTTTCATGAGGATGAAGTAAAGCATTAATTGAAATTACTCTGAGTCTATGAATAGTCTGCATGAATGTTGCTGTTTCATTCTCTCATCAGTTTTTATTTTTTTGCATGTTTTATCTATTTTTATCCAGTGCAAGAAGAGGAAGGGTTTATCTACCACAAGATGAATTGGCACAAGCAGGGCTTTCAGATGATGACATATTTGCTGGAAAAGTGACAAACAAATGGAGAAACTTCATGAAGAACCAAATTAAGAGAGCGAGGATGTTCTTTGATCAGGCTGAGAAAGGTGTGACAGAACTGAGTGACGCTAGTAGATGGCCGGTAAATAGTCAGATCTCTTTTATCAATATAAACTATGCTCTTAGATTCCTTAAAAATAGTGTGGTGGTGTAACATTTAGAAGTTGTAATGCTTGCCTATAGAACAAAGGAACTATAAAAATAAATAAATTGGGAAAATATAAGTTAAATAAAATTAATAACAATACGGAATAGCATGTCAAAAGAGCTTCATTCTTAATTAAAACACTGAGAGAAACGAGTAGTTGTTCTGGTTAGCAATTATTATGACTACACTTGATATCAATTATGGTACACCAAAATAAGAATGGATATTGGTTTGGATATTTCAGGTATGGGCATCATTGTTGTTGTATCGGCAAATACTAGATGAAATTGAAGCCAACGATTACAACAACTTCACAAAGAGGGCTTACGTTAGTAAAGCGAAGAAGATAGCTGCTTTGCCAATCGCCTATGCCAAGTCACTCGGACGACCATCAAGAACATATCCGAGTAAGGCATAAATTGAAAATTTAACATCAAATTTAGAACTATATATATAGTTGAAAAAGGTGGAAAGAGAACAAACCCAAAAAACAAAAAACAAAAAGAAAAGGAAAATGGAACGATTATTTATATATTAGGAATTTGTGGTAGTGCAGCATGTATTTGACCAAGTTGGAAGTGGTAGATTCAATTAATCCGAAGGCCAATTCTCTCTTCAATATTGTTGATTTATCAGTTGTTCCTGGGAAGATTAAACATCAAGCAGTGAGCTGCGTATAATGCAGCAATGACGTGAAATTTCCTTCTTTTTTTTTTGGGGGTGAGAATGGATTAGCAGTAGCACAGAAAGAAGTAAAAAGATTCTTTCGATGTTCATAGCAGCTATGTGGGTCTTTTATGCAGGACAGATGAACAAAAGATAGTCCAGCAGGCTACCCTTACAAGAAACAGACAAAAGTTGAAATCAGTGGCGTTTTCGCCAGAAGTGAATATTTTGGTCACAAATATTATTTACGGGCCAAAAAAGGCGTCATATACAGTAAAAAAAAAAAGGTCATGAGTCCAAAATTTATATTTCATTCTCAAACTCAAAAATAGTTACAAAACCAAGAAAGAACTGTTTTCACACGTAAAAAAAAAAAAAACAGTACTGATACGAGCAAAAGCCCCTCGCTGCAACAACAGTGTTCCTTACATGACTCATATACATATACATACATACATATATATATATATATAATATTTTCCTCATTTATCATGGTCCTCTAATAGTCGTCCTACCGTTATTCTAGGTCGGGTAGATTTAAAATCCAAACTAACGGTTTGGATGAGTTTGAATTGTTTTTTTTTTATTTGATTATAGTTTTAAAACAAATTAAATTAATATTTATTAGTTCGATATTCAATTTACACTTAAATTAAAATATAAAAATAGAACTAGTTTAATATATTTTAAAATATTAAAATTATTTTTATTTTTATTATTTAAATGAGTACAAAGCACTCCATACATATTTAATTGACATAAAATTTATTTATAATTTTATTATTTAAGTGAGTATAAAAGGCTAATAGAGTTAGAAATAAGTTTTAAGGCTAACAAAATTTTGAAAATAATTTGTATTGTTGGACATAGGCCAAGTTGTTGAATTGAACCAAACATATACTTATAGGTTTGGTTTGAATAAATTTATCACCTTTTGTTGATTCGGATCAATTTGATTCAAATTAAAATTAAAAATTTTAATTTATTTTTATAACTTAGACTAGAACTAATCTAAACTGATATTCTCCGTCCTAATCATCGTCACTGTACAAGTAACATGTGCATTTTCAACCACCCTTTTTGGGGTCTATGAAATATACATGGTATTGAGGTCAATTTCATTGATGAGAAAAAAAGGCCATAAAGATAAATAGTTGACAAAAAGTGATACATTTATTCCAATAACTTTATATCATATTTTATGTTAAAAGTGACAAAATCAATATATATATATAGATATTGTGTCATGATCATAGTAATTAAATGCCTATATATACACACAACCTTAAAACCAAAAATGTTAGAGAATTTTATTATTATTTACTTATTTTTAAAAACTCTTAATTAAATTTTTGAATGTTAATTTTACAAGCAGTTTACGTAGTGTCAATTTAACCATTTAAAACAATTAATTAACTTTTAAAAGGTCAATTAACTTTAAATTTAGTTTTATCACTTATATGTATCTTCTTTTTAACTATACATGAATGCACACAACTCTCTCTCCCAAAAAGTGAATAGAATATAAATCATCATCTTCTTGGCTCGTAATCTATTTTGAGTTAAAAAAATTAAAAATTAATATTTTAATAAATAAAAAAATATTAAAAAAATTTAATTTAAGCTAAACTCGTTTAAAAATATTTGGCTAAATATATTTTTTTAACATTAAAAAAAATAAAATATGTGTAATAATAAATTAAAAACTTTTATTTTATTTTTTTGATATTATTGAAAGGATATAAAAAATTATTATTATTATTATTATTATTATTATTATTATTGTGGACAATACATATAAAAAATAATTTAATGTATATTGAAAATTTATTCAAACTTTAATAATATAATTTTAAATTTTAAATGA
Source organism: Khaya senegalensis (assembly GCA_032402905.1). Lineage (NCBI taxonomy): Eukaryota > Viridiplantae > Streptophyta > Magnoliopsida > Sapindales > Meliaceae > Khaya > Khaya senegalensis. The sequence goes on along the minus strand of CP135533.1, from coordinate 7,082,003 downwards.
TTAAAATAAAAGTATAAAAATAACAACAAATTAATAAAAAATACTATAACATAAATAAGACCCGGATTTTCATCTAAAAATGATGACGGGGTGGTAGTCCCTGGCCCGCTGGCTGCCATCTCTTATGTTGTTGCATTTTCTCATTTTATTTGAGAGATGGTCATCATGGGCCAGCCTGGGACATAAGGACCCATCACAAACTCGAACCAAGCCTAGGCCTAGCTACGACATAAGGACTCATCACAAGCTCGAACCATGCCTAAGCCTAACAAAAGGGAGGTTTCGTTCTAAGCCTGTCTAACTTATTGACTTATTTATTATATTAAATATGTATTTATTATAAATTTATATTTTATAAATAAATATTAAATAATTTATATAAATAATTTAACTTATTTATATATTAAATAATTTTAATTTTTTATTCAAAATTTGTTTAAACTAATAACATCAACTAAATAATTTTTTTAATTTTAGACAAGTTTGTTTAGGTACATCGGACGGACAAGATTCACGTGGATTGGACCTTATCAACCATGCCTAACTACTTTTTGTTACGCATGCTCCACCCACGATCTCATGTGAACCTCTTTTTTTTGTGGACTGACCCATTTACTTACCACCACTATATTTAAATAATTTTAAAAAAATAATTAAAGAATATCTCTTATAAAATTTATTAAAATAAAATTATATATATTTTTTTAAATATAACCAAATTTATTTAAAAATATTAAATTATTCTTGACAGCTTAAAAAAAAAATTAATGTAGAATTTTTATTTGTTTTTATTTTTTTGTAAAATTTATTAAAAATTAAATATATAAAAATTACTAACAAAAATATTTATACTAATAAATAATTTTAAAGTATAATTTTATTTTTAACAAAATATTTTTATTAATAAAAAATAAAACAAATTTATTAATAAATTTTCGTATTCAAAAATATTTATTAAAAATATTTTTGAGAATTAAAAATAAAAATGTACATGTTTAAAAATATTTTATAATATAAAAATAAATAAATAAGAAGTTTATTTATTTTTTATTAATAAAATATTTTGTTAAAAGTATAATTTTATAATTTAAAATTATTTATTAATATAAATATTTTTATTAATAATTTTTATATATTTAATTTTTTAATAAATTAATTTTATATTAAAAATAAAAATAATAAAAATATTATATTAATATTTTTAAATAATTAAGAATAATTTATATTTTAAAATAAATTTTATTATGTTTAGAAGAAGTATCAGTAAAGGACATATAAATTTAAAATCAATTTAAAACTGCTCTTGTTTAATAAGAACACCGAGATGGAGGAAGAAGAAAACCTTGAAAACTTTCTGAAATGGGCAGCAGATATCGGAATAACACACTCAACAAATGAAAACCCTTTTGAGTCTTGTCTGGGCCTTTCTCTCACTGTCTCTTATTTCCCTGAAGCAGGCGGGTGAGTACGAATTCCTTTGGTTATTCAAACGGAAATCAGTATATGTGTGGCTATTTCAAATTTGTTATTGCTACAGGAGAGGATTGGGTGCTGTGCGAGATCTAATAAAAGGAGAATTGATTCTCAAAGTTCCAAAATCAGCTTTATTTACGACACAAGGTTTATTGAAAAATGATCAGAAACTATCCCTTGCCGTCATTAGACATCCTTTTCTCTCCTCTACCCAGGTTTTATTTTTGGTTGCTTCTTTACTGAAAAATGTCTTTCCAAATGGGATTTATTTATTTATTTATTTATTTATTTTCTTACTTCCATATTCAATTTTGTATTGCAGATATTAATTGTTTGTTTACTGTATGAAGTGGATAAGGGAAAGAGTTCGTTTTGGTATCCTTACTTGATGCTATTGCCTCGTAGTTATGACATACTATCAACTTTTGGTCAATTTCAGAAGCAAGCTCTGCAAGTTGAGTTTCTAGTCATAAATTTCTTTTCCTTTGTGTTCTTTATTATGTAGTTATTTGGAATTAATTATTTTAGTTATTCAACTTCTCTGATACTAAAACAACGGTTTGTGAAATCGTCCCTAGGTGGATGATGCTGTGTGGGCTGCGGAGAAAGCTGTATTAAAAGCTGAATCTGAATGGAAACAAGCCAGTAAACTAATGGAGGAACTTAAACTTAAGCCTCAACTGGTCTCTTTTAAGGCATGGCTTTGGGCTTCTGCAACTGTAAGAATATTTAAGCCCTTTTATAAAAAATAATGCATATTAAAGTAATTGCTTCATAGATTGAGCTATGAGTTAATTGGCATAGTTTAAAAATCATATCTCACTGATTGAGCTATGCATTTCATAGTCAGTTCTCCGAGCATTAGGAAATAGTTTAACCACAAATATCCAAGGAAATGTACTTTGAGGTTGCTTGATTTTCTTACGAGTCACCCAATTGTATTTTCAAATTTCATCATGTTTACAGGTTTCCTCTCGTACAATGCATATAGCATGGGACAATGCTGGGTGTTTATGTCCTGTGGGAGATTTATTTAACTATGCTGCACCTGGAGATGAGACTAATGGCTCTGAAAATGTTGAAAGTTGGATGCCTGCTACTTATTTTCCTCAGAGAGACACTACAGATATCTTAGATTCTGACAAATTCAATGCTCACTTGCACAGATTAACGGATGCCGGGTTTGAGGAAGACATTAACTCTTACTGTTTCTATGCTAGGAAGAATTATAGAAAGGGAGAACAGGTACAATGAATGTCTTTGAATTTATTCAAATGCAGGTGTGTGAAAGATTTCCTGGGGCCTCTTTTTCATTTTATATCAGCATCTTTTTACTCTTTGGTTTTCTGCTTTTTGTTTAAGAGCCCGCATTTACAAACAAAAGTTTGGAATCAAATCACTTTTTTTTCTTAATCCTATGTGCACAAAATAATGCTGACAGAATTGACATATGAATTAGAATTTTAAAATGATCAATTTATTAATTAATTGTATGGCAACCTTAAAACTAAATAATTTCTCTTAAGTTTCTGGTGTAGTCCAGCCAAATATGCTTATCTAAATTTTGCAGTTGTTAAGCATGTTTTTTTTATATGTTGCACTTTAGAAGAAAGACAATGACTCAACCCTAAGATATTTGATAATGGATCTGAAATTGAGAATTCTATTCTGAGTGATTGATCCCTATCTGTGTGATTTACCATGATAAAATTGTTATTTTATTCGACTGAGGCCTCATTGTATTCATTCTTATTTGATTTTGTTCTCATTTTATTCGTTGTACAAATAAAATTGTAGTCATAATTCAAGCTTTGTACATTTACTTAATCAATATGCATGCTAAATGCATAGCATACTTTTTCATTTTTTGTTACTCGAGTAGGTTTGATAATAATCATTAGAACTACGTTTCTTTCCTAAGTTCATTTAATTTCTTGTTTTCTTTAGAGTCTGACCACTATAAGTAACAAACCTAGTTTTAGTTTTAAGCAAACTTGATATTATTGATGAATCAATGAAATTAGTGTTTAATTTCTCCCTCTAATTCTTCAATTGCTCTCCCTGTTCTTCTTCTTTTATTTTATTTGGTAATCCACCCTACATAATGTCATCTTAATATATTATTTAATAAAGCCTTATTAACCAGTGTAGCTCTTTATTGTGTGGAGATAAATTATTGGATGATGACATGATGGAAGGATTTCTGGTCCATTTTGTACTTCACACCATTAATATACTATCTTTTTTGGTTTCTTATGCAAAAAAATGAAAAAAAATAAAAATAAAATGATTATATGCAATGAGAAAAGACCAATCTAACCCTTTTGGAGGATAGTGTCTCTCTCCTTTTCTTCTTTCTTCTTGGTTTCTCTGTTGTTCTTTTTACAGCGCAGATAGCATTTATATCAATTAAAAATTTGGTGTGATTGAAATTATGAACTTGAGATATAACTTATATTAATAACAACTTAGTACAACACAACAATCAGAAAATACCAATGCTCCATTGAGTGTTAATATATCTTTCTCTGGTTAATAATGGTAAGCTCATGGGTCTGTTTGTTTAACCAAAAAGGAGTGGAAGGGTTTGCTTGTAGCTATATAATGCCATTGTTTATAATTTTTTTTTTTCAAATCTCTTTTCTTTTTAAAAGTATTTAGATAGAGTAGAAAGGTAACTAACCCCTTCACAAGCCCAATGAGAGTAGGATACTAACCTCTGAAAGAGATTTTACTACTAAAACCAACTGGTACCCATATGATTGTGTTTTTACTTATCCTACACCATATGTGTTATTAACTACATTATTCAATTATAATTCCTGAATTGGGCCTAATTAATATGAATCTGACAAAACAATTCCAGTGTTGTATGCTGTTTGAGCATGAAACTATATAAAGTTTGAAAGACAAATTTGGTGATTTACCGTGAAATCATTGTTTGCTTACATAATTGTATTGTCACTGTTCGTGACAAAGCTAGATGGGACTTAATTGATGCCTTGTTATCTGCAGGTTCTCTTAAGTTATGGAATGTACACAAACTTGGAGCTTCTAGAACACTACGGGTTCCTTCTAAATGAAAATCCAAATGACAAGATTTTTATATCCTTGGAAGCTGGCATGTATTCATCAAGTTCATTGCCCAAGGAATCACAATATATTGAACAAAATGGTAGGCCATCATTTGCTCTGCTATCTGCTCTGCGGTTATGGATGACACCCCCAAACCAGCGAAGATCTGTTGGACATCTTGCTTATTCAGGATGTCAACTATCAGTGGACAATGAGATTTCTGTCATGAAGTGGATATCAAATAACTGCCATGTTATGTTGAAGAATTTGCCAACATCAATTGAAGAAGACAGTTTGTTGCTTTCTGCCGTGAATAAAATCCAGGATTACAATACCCACATGGAGCTGAAAAAGGCTATGTCAGTTTTCGGAGATGAGGCTTGCACATTCTTAGAAACTATTTGTCTCAAGAGTGGAAAGAATGCTAATGAGTTATCCTTATCTAGGAAGAGTAAATTGTCAATGGAGAGATGGAAACTAGCAGTTCAGTGGAGGCTTAGATACAAGATAACTCTTGCAAACTGCATTTCTTATTGTGATGAGACAATAAATTCTCTCTCCCATAAAAATGTATCAACAATGTGAGAACTCAGCACGCTTCATTTTGCCAGGAGTCAATTATTTGCAGTCAGATGAGTTTGTTTAGGCTAATTAGACATTTACCAGAAGCATTCTTTCTGAGTTTCTTTTTAATTATCGACTTGGCAAGAAAATTTAAGGAGAGGTAACTAAATAATGTGAAGACTTGTAAACGGTTTAACCCTAAATTCAGTGTTGAAGATTATGTATAGTACCCAAAAATTCTCGTGAATTGAAGTCCACCTGTATTGGTATGCTAGGTGATTATTGGTTAAATAATGTATCTTGCATAATGACACATATTCATGATATTAACTATGATATAAGTACGCAAACCTTGTATCACAATTGAATTGATATGACATTTATCACTAACAGTAGGGTAAGGTTTTCTCCCTCCTTTTTGTTGGAAATTTTTATGCCAGTCCTTGGTATACATGCAATAACCACACCCCGCACCCCCCACCCCAAATATTCAAAGCACAATGTATTCTTACATCCATCTGTGTTGCAAGATAGAGCTTAGAACATGCTCCTAGGTACACAAAATTTAAAATAAATAATATAAAATTTTAAAAAAAATCTAAATATTAAAATATAAAAATTGTAATATAACATGTCACACTTGAAATAAGTATTTAGCATAATTTTTTTTTTTTAAAAAAGTAAATGTAAGAATCTATAATGTACTATAGGTAAGTTTATTTGATTTCATTTAGGAATAATAATTTTATTTGTAAATTTGCTAGTATAAGTCTATCATAAGATAAATTTGGCATGTTTTTTAGAGGGTTTGAAACGAGTTTGAAAAAAAATTTAAAATTAGTAACGAGTTTAGAAATAATACAAGTATGAATAGATATTTGAGAATATCCATAATGGATATTTGCAAACTTATTATAATTAATTAAAATAAAAATATTAATTTTTTATTTTTTATTTTTATAATTATAAATCTATTGTAATTAATATTAGTGAAGACTTTCCTAAAATTTTCAAACTTTGGTGATTGTAACTTTAACACTTGTGATATTTTATGAGTACTTTATTTTTTTAATATATTCAAAATTCAATAATTTTTTCGATCATTTCAATTTTGTTATTTTTATATACTTTTAAATTTGACATCCAAAAATATAAATAAAAAGTTAATTAATTGAATATATATAATTATATAACTAATATATATATATATATACACGCTTCAAATAACTTTATCTTGTAGCAGGTCAACAAAAAATTCGATAATATAAACTATTATTAGACTTATAATGCTATGTACACAAAATATTAAACTTGTTATTTTATTTGTAAGATTAGATTTAACAATATTTTTGTTATATTTTATTTTTGAACTTATGAAATTGTAAATTTTTATTTTGAATTTATAAAAAAAATTATTTTTTTTAATGAAATTGTGATGTGAATGATATATTTTATTTTAAATTAATATTAAAATTTAAATTTAATATTTAATAATAGTATAAATATAATTTAAAATACAAAATAATCCATTAAAAATTTATAAATATTCATAAAAATTTAAAAATTATTAAAAATTTATTTAAGCAAATATTAAATTCCTAGTAAATTTGATATAAATTTAATATTAAATTTTATTAACAAATACAAATACAAGTTTAAAGATATCTATTCTAAACTAATATGAAAATATAAGTCCTAAATCCGCTATCCATCCCAAACCACGTCAATGCCATTCTTAATCTCGTTATATTCCAAGCCAATAAGAGTAAAAATAGAAGAAATCAAATTGAGAAACTTTCTTTTTTTTTTTTTTTCTTTTTTCTTGGATTGTTGTGTCCCCACATTACATTTAAATTAAAGATTTCACTGATTTCATTACTTCTTTGTGTTGATGATTTATGACCTAAACGACTTCGATTTTTAATTTTTTCTATCCCAAGGATTATTACCAAGTCATAACGGTTTGCTAATGAAAATTACCAATCAACAACCAATTAAAGCAAAACCCAAAACAAACAAGAATAGTGGATCAGATTTCTGGCTTGGGCTTCTCAAATAAACGAGAAACAAAATCGCTCTGTTTAATCAGCTTCGATCATGTGGAGAAATATTCCTCGTATCCACACTCAATCAACTCACCACCCAATCAACAAATAACACTTCTCAAATAATCTACAGGAAAATAAACTATGGCTTGGATTCTCAAATTAATTTTATATAAATAAAAGCAAATTGAGAAAAATCGCAAGGTATAATCAGCGTTGCTCTAGAGGGAAATTTTCATCCCATCCATCTCTCTATTTTATTTGTTGCGACTACAAAATCAATTTTCTTTTTTTTTTTTTTTTTTTTGTTTTTTTAAAAAATAATAATAATAAAGAAATTTATCCAGATCCGCAAAAAAATGGAAACCGACCAAGAAATCCAAAAGAAATTCTAAAGTTGGCAGAAAGGGAGCATAGCATAGCATGTGTTGCGTCGGCTCATACGCAGGGCCCGGTAATCAGTATTCGACGATTTCTAATTACTATTCCCAAACCAACAAATAAAATTTAAAACTACAACCCTAATTCTTTCAGATAGGATAGGATAGGGAAGAGCTTCGGCTCGTTGAGTCTGTCTGTAATGTTATGAACGGTCAAGCTGAATGATGGAAAAATAGGCACAATCAAAATTACACTCAATCTGATACTATGTATTTCGCAAATCTAAATGCGAGCGATCAAAAAAATCACATCAATTTACTCCCTCATTCTTTCACCTACCCAAATCAAATGCAACCATATCTAAGTACACCATTAACTTGAATTCTTCAAATCCAGAACACCCAAAACTTTTTCTGTTGATTTTATTTCTTTTTATATAAAAAAAAAAAATAGAAAACCCACTATTGCCGTCCATCATTGTCTTCGTTCAATTTTAGCTTAACTTAGCTTAGCTTAAGCTTAAGCTTTCAGCATTGACGGAAACAATCAACGAATTCTTGCAGCGTTCTTGCAGCGCCGGTGCCAAACTCTTTAAGTAATTTTGCCGTCAAAAACCACAAAAATCGCCTTCGAAAGTCGCGCATCGCCACGGTCCATTTATCGCAACACTGCTAAACGTGGTATGTCAACCATCAAGTCCGATCCAGAGTCGATATGTCGCTGGTCAAAACCCACACATCACCGCCGTCAATTGCCACCTAAAAAGCTGCCAAATTTTGTGTATCCACTGCCACCAGACGATACATCTCCATTTATTAAACTCATATGTCATTTTTCCCCTTCAATTGTTCCACGATGACAAGAACATTTTCTAGACATCAGGGATGAAATTATTAAAACTAAACAAATTAATCTTCATCTATTGTTTCCTTCAAATTTAAGGACAAATATGTTAATATTCCGTTTATAATGAGATAAATGATCGTTGGACCCCAACGTTTGACGGATCTTGCAGCTACACTCCTATTGTTTCAAAAACATATCATTTGGACGCTCTTCGGTCAATTTTCTCTTCTAAAAGTCTAGCTTTAACTTGTACAATCTCCTCTGCACCATGTTAGAGGCCGTAAATGGATCAGTAAGCATAGTAAAAAACGAAATATAGCAAGCCGACGTGACAAGTGAGTTCATATGGACTTGGTGTGGACTCACATTTCAGTTATAAGAGCTCAATAAATTAGAATGTAAGTTGACAAAAAAAGTACAAATAATCTATTAAATTATTTAAAAATTAAAAATACACGTAGCTAAAAAATATTTAAAAACTAAAAAAAAATAACATAACATAATACGGCATGACACCAATTTAATAGGCCTATACATTTGGTTGGAAGGACCCTTATAAAATTTGATGGGGTATGAGCACAACACAAAGCATGAATAAACTTTAGTTTTATGGATGGAGTTCAGATGGCATGACACTTTCGCCACCTCTACACTTATTAGACTAAAATTTGTAAAAAGTTATTGATAGTTTTTATTTTTAAGGTTTTACAATGAATTTGATTTAGCTTCGTTCATAAAAGGATAAAGGAATAATTGGTAGTATTTCTAGTTCTATATATTAATGATAATTTAAACATTGGGAATGACAATAGTTTAATTATCAATTAAAAGCTTGATTACAAAACCAGTTGGATACAAAGGACTTGAGATTAAAATTTATTGAGATAGCAATAATAGAATATTAAGTTAATTCCAAGCTACATACATAAACAAAAGTCTGGTCAATTTTGCTATGTATGAATCCAAGAGAATATTACTTTTTTTCAAACATGAGATTGTTCTATCTAAGGATCAGTTGTCCAAACTAGTTAAAAAGATAGAGTATATAAGACAAGTTATTTATGCATTAATTGTGAGCAAATTAGAACATACATAAAATGAAAAAAAAAAAAAATTTGTTTATCTAGAGGATAAAATTTAGTATTACACACACACACACACACACACACACACACACATATATATATAACACAACAGATTTGATAATACTTCTACATTAAGTAACTTTTAAAACACAAACACGTATCGAATGCTTTTACATCTCTACTGTATTTACATGATTAAGAATGAACTTAGAGTGCTAACTTCTGTGTTTAGAGTGTCGATTATTTTCTATATTTTTTTCTTAAAAGAAAACATGTAAAAGCAAAACCCTAAGCACACTCTAAAAATACAAAATATCATATATTTGTAATACTATTTTAAGATTTGATTTGGATCTAAACTATTGAATTGAGTTTTCTTTTAAAACTCAATTTATTTAGCAAAATATGTATTAACAAATTTAGTTTAATTTTAACATTATAACTTTAGCAAAATCTAATACACAAATAACTTAACGAGTTCTAGACAAATCTAAAATTTATATATATATATATATGTATCAAAATTTATCTTTCTAAATTAATATTACTATTATTCTTGATTTTAACATGCAACCTAATAAGTTCTTATAATATTAGAAATAATACTAAAATCTAATATCAGCATTATAAATAGTGAGTAATGTCTAACAATATATTACGATTGTTCAAGTGATGAGAATATTAGTAATTTGATATCACCTTATATATAACTAATGTTACTGTATAATTTAATCTTTTTATCTTAAATATCTCAATTAAACATAATACATAGAATGTGTCATCTTCATATAATTTAATTTTATAATTTTTAATATTTTGAATAGATTTATTCATATAAATGAAGTTAATATTATATATTAATTCATTTGAGTATAATCATGCATTTTTATAATTTCACTCAATTAAAAAACTCAAAATATTACTCCTATTATATAAAAAGGATAAATTTTATTTTAATTACACATATCCTTCCATATAAGTTATTACATACCCGATTATTTGTTTATAATTTATCTTATTACACATAATGTTTGAAAATATAAAAAAATATGTTATTATCAATATTGAAAACTATAGTAATCTCAAATTTAAGAATCACATAAACCATTATTACTATAAGAATAATTTATAATACTCATATAATGATTCACGTAGTGATCCCATAGTGGATCAGTTTAGTACATTAGTTCACTAATTTGTACTCATATGTTGACTCGATATCTCATATTATAATACATAATATGTTGTTAATGGTTACTATACATACTAGTTTTTATGTATTATTGTTATCCTCTTTATAATAATACTTAATTAGGGACATTTAAAAATAGTATTCGTCTAATTAAATTTATTATTTTGAGAATATTATTACATTTATTAAATATACAGATATATAATAATAAAATAACAAATAATATATAAATTAACAATATCATGATACATAAGAAATAAATATACTAAATATCCAAAAAAATACTATTACACTTAGGGTATATACTAACATTAACAATAATAAATCTCATGTACGTCATATTATGCACTAAACTAGATATTTGTTATGTAATAGGTATAGTTAACAATTATCAATCAAATTTAAGATTGAAACATTGGAATGTAGTTAAGCATATTCTCAAATATCATCAGAGAATAAGATATAATTTACTTGTATTCTAGTGGATCTTGTTCATGGATATATAGATTTTGATTTTCAAACAAATAAAATTATTCGATGATCAACATTTGGTTATGTGTTCACCTTAGATGCTGAAACTATAAATTGGCGGAGCATGAAACAAAATTGTATCACATACTCTATTATAGAAACTGAATCTATAGTTGCTTTAGCATGTACAAAAGAAGTTGTATGGCTTCTAAAGTTGTTTGTGGAACTTAAATGGCTCTTAGTACTAAAGTACTTATTGTTTTTTTATAGCAAAATTAAAAGAGTTTAGAAACCACAAGAAAGGAAAAAAGATTGAGAGGAAATATCACTTGGTATGAGAATCATTTCAGAAAGATGAAGTATTAGTTTCCAAAACAATGTTAGTAGATCCTTTTACCAAAATCTTACCAGCCAAGAGTTATAATTTATGTTCTTAAAGTATTTATTGCAGTAATATTTTCTTTTAATTTATAAAATTTATTTATACATAATATCAAGAATGTGTGTGTGTAGGTTTATTTATTAAGTATTAATTTATCTATTAGGCATTAGATGTTCACATAGAAAAATAAAACTTACAAGTACTTTATAAATAAAAAATTATTCATGATCATTTATGAAATTAATATTTTATAATATAAGACTATAACATTTTTATTTCAAATAAATGATGTATCTTAATCAATAAAATAGATACTTCAAATAGAAAAATTAATGTATATTTATTACACATTAGACTGGACTATTATGAAATGAAACATAGTAAAATAAAAATCATTGATCTTAATTCAATAAATTTTAATTAGATTGATTGATTTTAATTCTAATCAAATAATAAACTTGCATTTATAGATTATCCTTTTGAGTTACCATAAAGTGAATTCTGTTATACAATCAAAACATCGATGACTTGCAAACATAATTTCATGAATTATATAAACATATACTTGCAAGATAAAATTTATACAAATGATACTTATCTATACTATTCGTTATATTGATTATTTAAATATATGGGTGCAATTTATTCAATAAAATTGTTTATTAGATGATAACATTTATTTGTAAGTTTATTTACAAATATAAATATATTAAAGCAATTTTGTGACTTGGGATAAACTTATATTTAAATAGTCATAACATTTACAATAAGTTTGATTTAATTAAGAATATTAAATAGTTAAACTATTAAGTAAATATTGTTGGTTTATGATCAAATCAAATTTAATTAAAAGATTTTAAATTAATTGGTCGTTTATTATACATTGTTTTTTTTTTTTTTTCCTATAATGCAAAGTCAGGTTATTAGTGGAATAGTCTAAGATTAACTTAGATGATTAGATAATCATAAGATGAGGTTTCCAAGTTAGAGCTTGAAAGTATATATTGAAGTCATTTACTAATTTAAGCTCTATTCATATCTTAGGTCATGTGTTTAACCTATAAAAGAATGTTAAAAAGAGAAAAATTGAATGATAGAATTATGTTATGCAAAAATGAAAGTTGCTTTTTTAAAAAAAGAAATTCTTATTCACGCATTAATCAGAAAATGTATTGTCACATAAGAGTGAAAATTGAGAATAACAATGGAAACACCAACGTTTCAAGTATTTTTTATATTTCCCTACACATGTAATAAAAACAAGACATTTTCTTCCACTGCATGCCTATTAGAATACTAAAATTATTTTAAAAATTTCAATATTCTAACACCTTCCCTTTTTTGCTAAATTAAATGAATTATAATAGGCTTTCAAAATGCAATTTGGGTCATGCTACTTGTAAGGCAATTTTCAAAGATTATGGTGGAAATATTTGGGTGGGTTTGCTCAAACTATATGTGTCAATGCTTCATATTTTACTGAAATTATAAGTATTATTTTAGCTTTAGCATTAGCTTTTGACAAAGAATAGTCTCTTTGTTGGCTTGAAAATGATTCTATATGGGTGACTAATCCTTCGAATGTGCCTAAATTGGATCTTCTTTGCCTTTCCAAAATTGTTGGATTAATTGTTATGTTAGGTTGGCTTCTATTAATTTTCAAATTACTCACACTTTTGGATTCAATAATGCTACTATAAATTTTTTAACCAACACAGGCATAATTCAACATTAGCATCACACAAACTCTTTTTTGATGATGATAAAATATATCGTTCAATCAATCAAATCAAAAAAGAAAACACGTAACCTAATCAAAAGCTAAAAGTTCAAGAAATGAGTTACAAGTTTATGGTACTAATTTGTTATATTTTTGGATATATGCTTATTTGTGTGTAATTCTACTAGTTATATTAGCTTAATTCTTTTATGAAAAAACACACTTTTAATACTTGCAAAAATACCAAAACTTATAATTTTGAAACTTTGAACATGGACTAAAATACAAAATTTTTAGAATTAGAAAATAAAATGGATGAAAAATTTGGTCAACTAAATTTCAAAATTCAATCAACCAAATTTATAGGTTATATTTTGGTTTTTTTATATTATTTGATTCAGTTAACCAACTAAATGGTAGATTGAATTGACATAACTTTTGAAATTAATATCTTTAACAGTTAGTTTTTAAGCTTAACTATATATATGAGATATTTTACACTTTGTTATAAGTTTTTAGTTATTATTTCAAACCCTCAGTGTTTACAAACATAATTCAATCTTCCAAAATAAACATTGAGCTTACAAATTACTAAACCTACACATTACAAACCTTGTTTTCTCATTTGTTATATTCTGACTTATTTAAAAAATTATTAAATGTGTAATTTACTTCATTTCTTATTATCTTGTGTAAAAGAGTAAAAAATATGTGTCTTTCACTTGAGTATTGTAAGGTTGAGTGATTTATAAATAAAATTATTTGTAAGGTTTTAAGAGATACTTAAAATTCTCTTTATTGTAAATTTTGTGTTTTAGAGTTAATTACTTGTAAAGCTTATTCACCCTTTCCATGAGTTACATATTCAATTAGTATTACATTAAGATTATCTTATTTTAGGACTTAATTGTTTAAGAAAAAATTATAAAAATCCTAAGACATCTCAAGGGACACTCGATAAATAGACTCTTATTCTTTGTTGAAAATGACTATACTTATTAGAAAGTTAGAATAACAATATTTTTATAAGCCAATGACTTTAAGCTATGGGATATAGTTAGTGAGGGTCCATATATTCCTACAAAGCTAAAGAAAAAAAAAGGATAGAATCTATCCAAGCTTAGTAATGAATGGAATAAGGATGACAAAAATGGTTTTTTAATGAATACCAAAGCTATTAGCACTTTTTATTGTGCCATGAATAGGGAGAAATTTTAAAGAATTTTTGGTCATGAAACTGCACAAGAAATTTGACATGCTTTTGAGATAGTTTACAAAGGAATTAATCAAGTAAAGAAATCCAAGATTAGTAGATTCACCTAACAATATGAATTATTCAAGTATTATGAATTTATTCACACTATGTACACAAGATTTATGAATATAATTGACTTGTTCAAAGCTCCAATAAAAACCTTTACCAACAGTTAAAAAGTAAAAGAGATTTTTAAATCTTTACGAAAGGAATATATAGCAAAGATAATGACAATTGAATAGGCTAAAGATCTTAACATACTTTTTCTTGATAAACTTATTAGTCATGTATAGATTATGAAGATGAAATTTTCAATAATAAAGTGGTTAAAGACAAGAAGAATAAGAATATTGTTTTCAAGTCATCAAGAGATGAGAGTTATAAAGAAGATAGCAAAGATGATGATGAAGATATTGCTTTTATGGCAAAGAAGTTAAAAGTTACTTTAGAAATAAGAACTGTGGAAGAAGAAATTTCAAAGATTTTATGAGAGACAATGAAAAAGGTCATAGAAGCAAAAAAAAAGCAAAATCACATGTCATAAGTGCAATAAACCTTAGCATGTCAAAATAGATTAGCCATTTCTCAAGTACAAGAATTCCAAAAAGATGGTAGTGATAACAACTTGAGATGATAATGAAGAAAGCTCATCAGACGATGAAATCACGAACAAAATCACCAACATGTGCTTCATGACTTTTAGAGAATATTAGGTGAGTGATCTTGAACCAAATTATTCTTATAATGAATCATTAGATGCATTTAAAGAGTTGCATGATGACTTTGAAAAATTATTCTTTAAACATACATTTCTTAAAAGGAAAGTTGATAACTTATCCATTGAAATTAAGTCACTACAAGAAATCACCATCTTTCTTGAGAAAGAAACCAACAACTAATTTTTTAGCCTAACTATACATATGAGACATTTCACACTTTATTATAATTTATGGAGTGATTATTTCAAATCCTAAATGCTTACAAACATCATTCAATCTTTAGAAATAAATCTTAAGCCTACACATTGCTAAATTTACATATTACACCCTGTTCACTTATTTATTATATTTTCATTTGTTTGAAAAATTATTGAAGGTATAATTTTCTTTCTTATTATCTTTTGTAAAAGAGTGAAAAAAGTGAGTTTTTCACTTGAATATTGTGAGATTGAGTGATTTAGAAATGAAATTATTTGTAAAGTTTGAAAACGTACCAAAATTTCTCTTTTTATTTTTTTTATATTTTTAATTTTGAAAGACACTATTACATATAACCATCTCTGCCACTTTGCCATTGTAATACACAACGGATTTTAAATAAAATTATTTTTATTTTTTAATTTTCTAATACAATTAATTATACTTAATTAAAAAAGTTTAAAAATCATAAATTAGTATTTTTTAATTTATGAATTTTAAAATTTATTATTTTAAATATAATATTTTATATTTTTTAATTTCA
Source organism: Khaya senegalensis (assembly GCA_032402905.1). Classification (NCBI taxonomy): domain Eukaryota; kingdom Viridiplantae; phylum Streptophyta; class Magnoliopsida; order Sapindales; family Meliaceae; genus Khaya; species Khaya senegalensis. The sequence goes on along the minus strand of CP135533.1, from coordinate 7,066,053 downwards.
AAAATATTGTAATGCACAAGTGTCTTTTTAATTTACGCCATTGTAATGTGCAAGTGTCTTTACCATTTATGCTATTGTATAAAGGTAGCAAAAGGGATCATTTAGGAAAACTACTCCAAAAAGAGTGAAACTAATTATATTGGTAAGAATTTTTTGAGGTTATTTATGTAAATAAATTTTAAAATATGATTATTCTGATAATTTTTTCAAAAAAAAAAAAAAAGAGAGAAGAATGAGACAATGAGAGAAGATTTAAAAAATATGGGGCAAAGTAATGAAACTTGAAAAAATAGGGTTATTTTTAAAATCACAAACAAATTATTAAAGGAAAAGTTTTACTCGCTTAAGTACATCAATTGCTAATGGAAAAAAATGCATCTATTTAGCTATTACTTTGAAAATCACCCTAAATGCAATTCAATTAGACAAGTGCTTTTCAAATAAATTGTCAAATACATGTAAGTATTAATATCTTTCAATGTGAAATGATAATTGGCACTACTAAGCAAATCTTAATTTTTAGACTTAAAAATCAAAAACAATAAGCTACTTACACAACTCATCTAACCCCAGAAAATAGAAAAATGAGTTGTATATAGATGGTGAAGGCAATTTTAGTTGCAAACCCGCCAGCTTGCTAGTATTTGACACTTTAATGAGATAGGTTTAGTATATCTCTTAATAGGTTTATGTTAGATTTAATATATGCAATATCCATTATAGATACCTGCTGATAAAAATGGCCAAAGGGCTAACATGACCTAAGCCCTACGCAGAAACAATGAAGGCCTAACTAGTAATGTGCTTGGGCTAGATCAAAAAAAGATAAATAAATTAATTAATTTTGTATCATTATTTTTTAATTAATTAATTAGTTTAAAATTATTAATATAATATTATTTCAATTTATTTTATTTTGCAAGTTAGTTTATCAACATTAATACTTATTTTTATAATAAAAATTTAATATCATCTTCTAAACTATAATTATCATTATTTTTGTCATAAATATAATTATAAATATTTTTTATATGTTTCATATATATATATATATATATTAATTTATAATTTTATTTTATAATCTTATAATTATGACAATTCATACAACTAGTAATATTATTTGACAATTTAGTTTTTATTACATAAAAAAAATTATTCATATAATTATATTTCATATTTTATATTTAAATGTAAAAGTTGAAGTTAACTTAATTTTTAATTATGAAATGCATAAAATATTTTAATAGAAATAAGTAATTTTATCCAAATAAAAATATCTAATTAATATAACAAATATTTATATTTAAGAATATTAAGAAAATATATTAGTTAAATATTTATTATAATGATCATTTTTAATAAATTACAATTATAGCTAAAATTAAAAGTAAAAAATAATTAAAATTTTAATTTATTAATAAATATCAATAAATTTAAAAATAAGAGATATTTTTATCCAAGTAAAAAATAATAAATTCTTTTTATTGATAATTCCATTATGCAACCAAATAAAAGAAAATCTATTCCTTTCATCTTTACTTTTCTTATTTCTTTTCATTCCTAAAAACAAACTCACTCTCAAAATGGCAATAATAGGATATATGAAAATTTTGAAATATCAGTATCCATATATGATTGAAATACTCAATATTCATATTCTATTTATAACCATTAAAAATTATATATTTAATATTTGTATTTCTATTCGACTAAAAAATTAAACATTCGTATCTGTCTAAAATAACTGAAATTTAGTTATACATATTACATATATTAATTTTTAGGTTAGAACTTGTGTCACCCCTCGATCCTTGGTAGTTGATACGTAACAATCACCGTATATCCTTAAATTATATCCCATTAAATTAAAACGTAACCCATAAATACGCAAAATAAAAATTTAAAATTTAAAATATACAAAATAAATATATACTATAATATATAATTAATAATATCTAGAATTATGATTAACTAAAATTCAAACTAAATTTTTAATATCTGAATAAGTTTATCTAATACGAAAGTCAAAATTCAAAATCATACATATTGAAATATAAATTATCTTATATAACAAATAAATACAATAAGATTATTAACCTGTAAATTTCAAATGTCAGTTTAAGTTAAATACCTAAAAAGTGAAAAAAAAAAAAAAAGATCTCTTTAAAAATTAGCTGCTGCGGAAATCAAAACTTATCTAGTTAACTTGAAAATGTTAATAAAGAATAAGTATGCAACTATACTGAATGAATGAACAATCATAATACTTACCTTCCTATTAAAGTAAGTTGGGTGCATTGTGTGCAAATATTTAATTTAATAAACGTATATTAATAGTAGACAACACAATTATGCAGTTTATTAAATAATCCAATTTAAGACTATATCAATTCATAATAATCATATAAATGCAAAATATACAGAGGGGGCACACCAACATTTATCTATCACTCCTACACTATTCAAGTTCTATTCACTTATGTATTTCAAAGACTCACCATAGGCTACATATTGTAGTTACAGAAATATTCAACACACACACACACACACACACACACACACACACATATACGTTATACTGGCCTAAAGCCACCTCGCCATTATAACAATGTAATAAAAAATATAAACTATTTAACCACAAATGTTCAAAATCATTTATAATCCAAAATTTAATATACAAAGATATTAATAATTTTATGAAGTTTAGTCAACCAATTTTGTAATTATTTATAACTCAGCATACCTTAAAATAAAAAAGTAAAATTTTCATTATATATATATTATTACTTTAATTTTTTTTTAAGAAAAAAGTATTATAAAAGTTTACTCACCGGTTTGGATATAAGTTCACCCTTTCGTCAATTCTCTCCTAAAAGCGAATTCTTGATTGTACTATTCGAGCCTACATATGACATAAATGATTTTGCATTATTAATATAAAACTTTAAACTTTAACTAGATGCTTATAATATGCATAATGTATGCATTATATGCATTGTTGTACTATATTAATAATTATTTGAGATTTATATTTCAAAATATGATTTTGTACTAAACTAAGATGTTAAATATAAATCAAAAGTTTTCCCTTAATGTTAGCTATTAGCACGAATGCCATTTATTAAATTCAACTTCCAAATTCAATCATTCATTAACAAACATTTCTCATAAAAATAACACACAAACAGCCCACATATATACACATATTTAGAAATTTATTACACATTCATTTCAACTTAGATTCAAGTTATTTCAATCATAATTTAAAATTTTATAAATTTAGTTCATGAGAAAAATAAGAGACTTCCAAAAGTCATACTCAATTGATATAATTTACTTAAAATGTTAAAAGTTGTTGGATAAATAATAATTTTCAGTTTTCAGTATTTCATTTCAAAAATTTACAATAAGTTCATTTTAAATTCAAATTCAATAAAACTAGTGGCAAATTAAAATTTCATATCTCCATTTTTTAAATCAAAATAACTTTTTGAGAATCTAATTTTAATTATTCCAGATCAATAGATGAAGGCACTATCATCATAATTAATACTCAACTTTATTTCACAACTCATGCTATAGCATACCATTTAAATACCAATTCTCAATTCATAATTATAACTTTATATCAATATTTTAAATAAAAAAAATAAATTATAGCATAAAATTTAGATCTCCTATTTAATTTTAAAAAAAAATCACTTTATTGTTTCTTTATTTTCTCTTCATTTTCCTTCTTTTCCTCCTTTTTTTTTTTCCCTCCTTCTTTTCTTCTTCTTCTTTTCCTTCTCTTTTTTTCTTACTTCTTTTTCCTTCCCGTTACTCTTAAAAACCCCCTAAATATAAACTTAACCTAATTTTCTTATCTTTATATATTTTACCAAATATCAATTAAACTCTCCATTTTAACATTTATTTATAAATATTTCTAACAATTATAATAAATCACCATTTAGATCCAACACATTTAGGCTAATTAACTATTTACTCAAGTAAAAATAAAATATTATAAGTCCAAACTTTCAAACCCAACAAATAAGGCTTCATTATAAAATATTTATACTCAAATCAATGCACATTTAAATAAATAATACTTCATATCAACAATCATTTATCATGGATAAATTGTAAAATGCTTATTATAAATCTCAAATTCATGTCAATATTATACTATATACACGTGCAAATGCATGAAATACAATTTATACAAAATAACTATTTTGTCCCTAAGTCAAGAAAATGATTTTGCAACTTGAATGTAAAATTAAGTTTTGATGCCTTTGTTAGACTAAACTGTGACTTATGTGGTATACATTTTATCTATAATTGATTTCAAGTAAAATATTACATCAAGACCCATATAATAAAATGAGTATTTCAGTCTCTAAATTATTCACATCACAAACAATATTTATCATCATTTGTGATAAAAATTTAAATTTGAAAATGAATTAAACTACAATATAATACTCAATTTAAAAGCACTAATATTTAATAAATATAAAGAATTGCAAAAAAAAAAAAAATTTAAATAAAAACATAATAGTTTAAGATTAAATTAAAAAAAATTAAGATTATATATATTTTTTGTTTAGCTGAGTTTATTACAATTTAATAAATATTATTTATTTTTAGATAAATATCGGATATTCAATAATCAAAATCATATCCGACCGAAATATATTTTAGATGTATATTTTCATATTCATAACCTATTTAATATTTGTTAAATTTCAGGTATCGAATATTTTTTTCAGTTGAATATAATTAAATATCCATTATATCTAACCAAATTAACCCCCAACTCACCCTAATTTTATAAAACAAAAAATTATAGAGTTTGAAAAAAAAAATACAACATTAACAAAAGACTTAAAATTCATAAATAGTATAATAAAATAAGAATTAAAGATGGTCGTTAATTTGAATGGTCGTGCAATTGGGACTGTGCATTAAATGACTATTGGTGATACATGATTGCTGGCGTTGCATGACTATTTGTGAATGTGCTACATGATCGTTAGCAATACACAACCATAGGCATCATTCAATCATTGGTGCTACATGACTATGGGCAGCAGTTAGTCTGATGGTAAACTACTATAGTTACATTGATTGTTTTGAAGATTTCTTTTTCTTTTTATTAGGTGGGCATAAGAAAGTTTGTAGTTGAATTTTGTGGAGGAAGGGATGTCCTTGTATTTCTTTTTCTTTCTATACATAATTTTTTTTCTTAATATAAGATTAAATGTCTTAAAAGTTTTACTTGATAGAAGATACTCTTATAGTTACTTTTTGGTAATTGCCTCAATTGAATTTCATAATTATTGATTATAGATGCTTTTTTTCTATTGATCTGACCAACCACATCTTGTAAGCTTTATATGTTGTATTGGAGCTAGTTGAAAAAATAGAAAACATGCGTCTACTTTCCTGTTGTAGATACTGGTCGTTAAACTGTTAGGTGCATATTCTCTTTCTGCTGTAAATATCATGTATGTTTGAAATTGATGTTATTATTTTAATTATTCTGAGATTGACTGACTGATGGTTACTACTATCACTATCCTCTGTTGTGTTTTAAGAGAAATGGAACATGGGTGTTTCTGAGTTTCTGAAAAGGATTTGAATTTTGAGGATTGCAATTGTAAAAAAAAAGGCCAATGCCAAGTCATGGGATTATTGGTACTTGGTTCATCATGGCATAACTGTGTATGTTTGTGCATATATTACAGGAAGTGATATAAAACATTTCGCTTCTGAAACTTCTGAACAATTATCAAAACTTACCTAACAGGGGCTACTACTGACAAATTTTGCTTGCAAGAAAATGGATCCTGGTTGCCATGGCCTTCAGCAAAGATGGGATAATAACAACGTAATTGTGGTTTCCTCCTTAATAATCACATATATGGGATGATAATACCAGAAATTTTTAGGGCACATTTGATTGTCCGTTTTCTTTTTAGCATCTCATCCTTTAAAAAAAATGAGAGAAAGCTGTGGGGCAGTAAGGATATGGACTGGATTTGCCTGACCTCCTATCATGATTGTATTTGTTGTTGACATTACTTAATTCTCTTGAATCCATAGGCTCTGGAGGGGTATGGTGCAGTCCATGAACCAAACTTTCGGTGAGTGCTGAATGATGTTTATCATCATTAGAAAGGTCTTATAGTGCTTATGGGTAAAAGCGTTAACTTTGAGATATATGTTATGTGTGATTATTCAACAGGAGATATTATTGACATTCACTAAGTATTTTTCCTTTCAGTTGAGATGTTCTTTTTTAATATTCTTTCTTCTGAATTTTGAGTGCTTAATATTGCATTTACTTTTTCTCTTTCATCCCATTTTATGCCATCACGGTAGGGTTGGTGGTTCATATGATGAGAGGAGTTTTTTAGATGAAAGATTCTCGGGGGACAACATATGCCTAAGAAATGCATTCCAGAGGGAGAACTATCCCCCACTGTTTGTTTGTCTTAGGCCTCAATCAAGAAGGAGAAATTATGAAGAGGAATATTCTATTAATAGGAAGTCTAGACAACATGAGAAACCGTATATTGATTCATACGACAAGATGGTCATTTTTCGTGGACATGAGATTGAATCATTTCTGGAATTTGACAAGTTTTGTGATGGTTATTGCAGTATTGAAAATACCGTGATCAAGGATTTAACGAGTCTCTAAGCTATGGAGGTTATGACCATGATGATTAATGTTGAGGAGTGTTCTCAGAAACTCATTAGGTGTGCTTAGTAATTTTAAATGACATGGACAAAATTAGTTTTTTGGCGATTAAATGAGTTAGTTGCTAGCTTCTGTAAAGTATATATTTGGCTTATGAGTGGGTTACCTTTCGAGGTGATTTTCTGGAGATATACACAATCATATTTAGTGATCTTGAGTTCTTTAGAAAACTGAGAATCTCATTTGAATATTTGTAATCTTGGTTCAATCAATAAAGATTTTTCTTAAGTGTTTACTACCGTGGATGTAGGCATATTGCCAAACCACGTAATAATGTGTTTTTTCATTGTTTGTGTGTATGTTTTTGTGATCATTCTTCTGCAATCTCGCTTTCAATTGTGTCTTAGAAATGCACGAAACTCTATTATATCATTTGATATTTAACAGATTGGTATCAGAGTAAGGTTATTGAAGATTCTTGGAGGTTCTTGGTGGTTCTTGGAAAAGCTATGGCATCCATGAAGTTTGACATAGAAAAATTAACTGTAGAATCAGACTTTAATCTCTGGAGAGTAAAGATGAGAGCCCTTCTAGTGCATCAAGGACTTAAAGAAGCCCTTGAAGGTGAGAGGAATTTACCTGCATCCTTGACTGATAAGGAGAAGAAAAATATACTGAGAAGAGCACATAATGCTATAATATAGAGTCTTGGTGATGGGGTTTTGAGGGAAGTTGATAAGCAAGATATGGCAGACTCTCTGTGGCTAAAGCTAGAAAGCTTGTTTATGACAATATCTCTTGCAAACAGGTTGTATAAAAAGAGACAATTGTACAATTTCAATATGCAACCAAAAGTTGCAATGCAGGATCATCTTGACAACTTCAACAAGGTCATTTATGATCTTAAAAATATAGATATAAAGATTTATGATGAAGATCAAGTATTGATACTATTGAGATTCCTTTCTAATTCTTATAAGCACTTTGTAGATACTCTACTGTTTGGTAGGGAAACACTTTCTATGGACTATGTCAAGATAGCTTTGAATACTAAGGAATTGCAAAAAATGGAGGCAAAGGACTCAAACAATGGTGAAAGACTAACAGCTATAGATAAAGGTGAAAAGAGAGACACCAAGAAAAATAACTCTAGCCGATCAAAATCCAAAACAAAGAAGAAAAGGTGTTATTAGTGTAATAAGGTGGGGCATTTTAAAAGGGATTGCCCTGAGAGGAAGAGTAAGGGTAAAGGATCTCAAGAAAGGCAAGAAAGGCGAGGAAATTCTGCAGTAGCAACAAAGGCAATACCAGACTCAGACTCATCAGATGAAGGCTACGAAAGTGTAAATTTTCTAATTACATCAGAAGTAAGATAGAAAGTCAGTGAGTTTTTTACTCAGGTTATTCCTTCTATATGTGTTCTTTTAAAGATTCCTTTACTTCCTATCATGAAATCAATGGAGGAAAGGTATTTATGGGAAATAACATAGCATATTCAGTAGTTGAAATAGGTGATGTAAGGATCAAAATGCATGATGGCATTATTAGAACCTTACAACATGTAAGACATGTACCATATCTCAAAAAAAATTTGGTGTCTTTAGGTATGTTGGATTCTTTAGGCTATAACCTTAGAGCTGAGAAAGGAAATCTAAAAATAATCAAAAGTTCTATGGTGATAATGAAAGGAATCAAACATAATGGACTGTATGTGCTTTAAAGTTTTACAGTAAATGGCATAACTACTATTTCATCTAAGCTAAATGTTGATGAAACAAAACTTTGGCATTTAAGGCTGGGACATATGAGTGAGAGAGGTTTGAAAGAACTAAATAAGCAGGGGTTACTTGGGAATGCAAAGATCGAAGACTTGAAATTTGTGAAAATTGTGTGTTTGGTAAAGCTTGTAAAGTTAAGTTCCATAAGACCATACATAAAACAAAGGGAACTCTTGATTATATATACTCTGATCTTTTGTGGCCAACTCAAGTCCACTCACTTAGTCAAAAAGGATATTTTATGACCTTGATAAACGACTTCTCAAGAAGGTACGGGTGTATATCCTAAAAATCAAGGATCAGGCTTTGGGGAAGTTGAAGGAATGGAAAACTTTGGTTAAGAACTAGACTGGAAAGAAAGTAAAGAGGCTGAGAACTGACAATAGACTGAAATTTTGTAGCAATGCATTTGAAAAATACTACAGGAAGAGCGGTATAGCTAGACACAAAACAATAGTGAATACCCCTAAACAAAATAGTCTGATAGAAAAAATGAATAGAACTTTAATTGACAAGGTCAAATGAATGTTGATCAATTCAAAACTGCCTAAAAGCTTTTGGGCAGAGGCAGTATCAATTGCATGTTATCTAGTTAACAAGAGCCCTTTTACAACAATTAACTTCAAAACACCAGAAAATAAATGGAGAGAAACCCCTGCAAATTATGAAAACTTAAAGATTTTTGGATGTCCAGCTTATGCATATGTGAAACAAGGAAAGTTGGATGCAAGGGCTATTAAAAGAGTGTTTGTTGATTATCCTAAAGGGGTTAAATAATACAAAATATGGTGTTCATATGACAAACCCTTAAAATACATCATCTCCAGAGATGTTGTGTTTAATAACAAGCTCTAATAAGTGTAAAAATGATGATACCTACTGCCAAGTCTGATCAGAAGGTTTCTGTTCAATTTGAGATGGAGCATTACAAGCAGTAAAGGGAGACAAACAATCATGATGGAACAATTGAATCAAATGGAGCTCCTCCATAAATTCAAGAACATGAAAGCTGCCTACAGGATTATAGTCTTGCAAAAGACAGGGAAAGAAGGACAATCAAAACACCAAGAAGGTATGCTTATGCAGATTTGATCTCCTTTGCTTTAACTGCTGCAGACTCAATGTTAGAAAAAGAACCAAAAACATACGAAGAAGTTGTCAATTATAAAGAAAGTGCTTTGTGGAGGGAGGCTATGCATAAAGAAATAAACTCACTAAAGAAAAATCAAACATGGGTTCTGGTTCCAAGGCCCAAAAATAGGAGAATTGTTAGTTGTAAATGAATTTACAAAATCAAAGAACCCAGTTCAGAAGGTGAACCACACAGATATAAAGCACGATTGATGGTTAAAGGCTTTACTCAAACAGAAGGTGAAGATTATAATGAGATATTCTCACCAGTAGTAAGGCATAGCTCAATAAGAGCGTTGCTTGCAATGGTGGCAGTTCATGACTTAAAACTTGAATAAATGAATGTTAAGACAACTTTTCTTCATGGAGACCTTGAAGAAACTATCTACATGTGTCAACCAAAAGGTTTTGTAGAAAATGAAAGGGAGAATCAGGTGTGCCTGTTTAAGAAGTATATTTAGGGTCTTAAACAATTTCCTAAACAATGGTATAGAAGATTTGATCAATTCATTATAAAAATTAGTTTTGCAAGAAGTCAATATAATAGTTGTGTATACTATCAAGCTTTAAATCAAAGTTGAACAATGTATCTTGTGTTGTATATCGTTGACATTTTAATTGCTTACAAGGAAAAATAGGAAATTGAAAGGATAAAACTTCTACTAAATGGTGAATTTGAAATGAAAATTTTGGGACCTGCAAACAGAATTCTGGGAATAGAAATCAGAAGAAAAAGGGAGAATGGAATACTAATTTTAACATAAGAAAGGTATGTTGAAAAAGTGTTGAAAAGATTTGGTATGCATAATTCAAAACAGGTTTAAACTCCACTTGAAGTACATTTCAAGTTACCATCAACAAATTCACTTGTTACTGATGAGAAGAGGAGATTTATGAAGAAAATCCCTTATGCCAGGTAGCATGATGCTTAATGTATGCAATGGTATACACGAGATCAAATATTGCCTATGCAATAAGTATTGTCAATAAGTTTATGTCAAATTCGGAAAATAGTCACTGGTGTGTTGTTAAACGGATAATCTTAAAGACACATCAAACTATGGTCTCTTATATAGAAAGGATAAGCAACATGATCAACAACTAGTTGGATATGTTGACTCTAATTTTGCAGGTGAGTTGGATAAAAGGAAGTCCACATCAGGTTATCTTTTTAGTCTCAATGGATGCTTAGTTAGCTAGAAAGCAAGTATGCAAACAATGGTGGCATTGTCATCATCTGAAGCAGAACTTATGGCTATTATAAAAAGAGTAAAAGAAGCATTGTGGCTAAGAGGGATTGTAGATGAATTGTGGAAGTATGAAGGTGCTGTGGTATTGAATTGTGACAACTAGAGTACTATATATCTCACCAAAAACCAAATTTTCTATGAAAGGACCAAGCATATAAATGTGAAGAATTACTTTGCTAGAAATGAAATTGCAAAGGAATTGGTAATAATTCAAAAAGTACATACTAATGTCAATCTAGTAGATATGCTAACAAAAGTGATTACAATTGTTAAATTCAAGTTTTGCTTGAATTCAGCAGAAGTTGGTGACTAAGAACTCGAGATAACGACATAGCAAGCATTAGGGAAGAGTCAGACTTCTTTGAAAAGGTGGAAAGTATTGAAGAGTGTTCTCAAAAACTCATTAGATGTACTTAATAATTTTAAATAACGCGTACAAAATTAGTTTTTTGACGGTTAAATGAGTTAGTTGCTATCTTATGCAAAGTATATATTTGGCTGATAGGGTGGGTTACCTTTTTCGGAGTGAATTTTTAGAGATATACTTAATCATATTGATTGATTTTGAGTTATTTATAAAATTAAGAATCTCATTTGAATCCTTGTAATTTTGATTCAATCAATAAAGATTTTTTTTTTTTGAGTGTTTGTTGTCGTGGATGTTGATATACCGCAGAATCACGTAATACTGTATTTTTTCATTGTTTGTGTGCATGTTTGTATGATCATTCTTCTGCAATCTGGCTTTCAATTATGTCCAAGAAACGCACAAAACTCTGTTATATCATTTTATATTCAACAATTACAATGATTATGACTACAGATCTCGTTCTTCCTACCAGAACAGAGAAGATAGCCAAGAGAGGGATTACGATTACGGTCTTCATAATTATGATTCTGATTATGACAGAGGCAGCCGGAGAGACGCTGGTTGGAGAAGGCATGAATCCCGTGACCGAGGACGTGATAAGAGATGTTTGAGTCAAGAAAGAGAGTTGAGTCCACATAGAAGGCATGAGCACTCCCGTTCCAGATCTCAATCTCGATCACGGTCTCGTGGGCATGATGATCGCCCTAGATCTAGATCTTCTTGCAGTCGAATTCATGGTTGTAGTCATCGAGAGAATAGCTATGACGATGGTCGACAGGAGAGAATTGAGAAGCGAAGGGACCATGAAGAGAGACATCAGCGTGAGCGCTATGCTGTGGTATATTTAAATGTTTATTTCTTGCTCATTTTCTGTTGTTTAGAATTTCATAAAGGATTGTTGCAAGTCAAAGTGCATCGTTAGATTTCTATTTCCTTATTGGCCCCATCTGCCACTGTTGTTGTGAAGGGTCTTTCTCGGAAGACGACTGAAGAAGATTTGTGCCAGATCCTTGTACTTTTCTGTCTCTTGATTTGAATAATTTGTCTTTAGTTCTACATATTTCTAAATATTTCTTTTTTCCTTTAATATATTCAGGCTGAGTGGGGACCTCTTTGCCATGTCCGTGTCATCAAAGAGCGAAGTTCTGGTGTCTCTCGTGGATATGCATTTATTGATTTTCCTTCAGTGGTACATATTATCTGACCTTGTCAATAGTTTGCATTGGTTTTGGTGAATTGAGTATAAGGAATAGAATTGTTGTGGAAGAGGGAGCAGCATGTGCGATGATGGATAGGATCAGGGATGATGGTCTTGTGGTGGATTGAAGGAAACTTTTGTTTGAGTACAGGTAATCATTTTTATCAGCCAACATATTGTTGGTATCCATTACTTTGTCTCATTGGACTTCTTAGTTAAAGTTTTATGTTAAGGTCTTTATCATCTGTACATCAAGGAGGCAACCTAGATCTTATAACTAAATTATCTGGAAAAGAGAGGGTTTTGACAATGAGTGAAATTTGGAACAAAATATTAAACTTTTCTTTTTCTTTCTGTTTCTTCTGTAAAAAATTTGCACCATCAGTTTTATATTTTACTGCCCCGACAATGTATTCTGTTATGTGCCAGTGTTTTGGTGTGTAACTTTGTGCTTATTATAATTGCCATCTTGAATTGTGTTAAATTGCAGTAGTAAGCCAACTGGGGGTTCCGGTGGACTTTTTGGTCGTGAGAACTCTCTGAGATCAGGCCATGCTGACCGTAACAGCACAACAATACCTTCTGATTGGATGTGTACCATTTGTGGTTGTGTGAATTTTGCTCAGTGAACATCCTGCTTCCAGGTTTGTTTTCCTTTCCTGCAGGTGACCTGAATTTTTTAACTGTTTGGCCTTTTTTTTTTATTGATTTAAGAACATTTTATTTTGCCAATGAACTCTGCATACCATAGCAGTGAATTTAACCAGATAAATCCCCATTGAGTATGAGATGTATTAAGTTTTCTGTTTCTGTTTTTTTTTGGTGATATTAAATCATATCAAACATTAGGTAAACAGCATTTAAGAGGTATTTCTATGAATGTCTGTTTGCCTTCTTGTTTCTTGAAATATACTGTAATTCACTCTTATGCTATTTGAAGCTAACAATTGGGAAGGAGCAAACTTCAGTTCATTATGAAGTTTGTCATTCTGTTCTTTTTGGTTCTTTGGAGACCATTGCCTTACGGACTGGAAAGAGGTGGTAGCCACCTCCCCTCTGCTTATCAGACTGGGATCTGTTCCTGATCTCATGCCTTGTTTTGCAAGAGCAAGGGACTTTGCTAGTTGAGGTGGCTGGCATCCTCATTTTGGTTTAATATCTTTAGAGGAGACTTCTATAATCTTTTAAGGTTGTTTAAGACATTTCTATCTAGCAAAGGATTTGTCCATAAAGTATTCTACCCTGTTTAGCAACAGCTGCAAATTATTGGTTACAAGACTGTGCAATTTTGTTAGTGTAAACTTTTACCCCCCATTGATGCAGTGTAATGAGGCAAGAACTGACGATGCACCCCCAGCAGATATGAATTTACCCAACCCAATGCCTTTGGGAAACAAAGGATTAGATGCAGGTTGGCGTAAGCTGTTATTTTTGGCTGAATTGTTACGGGCATTTGTTGCTAAGTTCTAAGGTACTAAATAAGCAGGGCCCACCCATGTTCTGGTTGTTCGTGGATTGGATGAATATTCTGATGAGGAAATGCTTCGCTATGAATTTTCAAAACATGCTCCAATTAGGGTAACTCTGAATGGTGAAAAAATATATTTTAATTTTTCTTTTTCCTCATGGAACAATCAGAGATTTTTAAATGCTTCAATGTGCAGGATCTTCGCCTTGTCAGAGACAAGTTCACTCATGTATCTAGGGGATTTGCATTTGTACATTTTCTTTCTGTATGTCCACTTTTTGCTGGTTAATGTGGAAGTTGAATATTATATTATCTTTCTTTATTAGATTCCATTTGGTCTTCATATTCCAAGCAATGTTGGATTTTTTACAAATTTAAATTTTGAGAACTACTAACAAATTGTTGGTTTGAATAAAACTAACATATTTTTAAATTGGGCAATGTAAATTATACATTTCATGCAAATAGTATGTACTATGTGGTTTAAAAATTGAGAATTTATTATTTGAAAGCTGTCAATGCTATTTGTCTTTATGGGTTTGAAGGGACGTAGATAATTTATATTAGTTTGGGCTATATATTCTTAACAAATGCCCACATGTTCTGTTCTCTCTCTTTTTTTTTTTTTTTTGGTGAATTTTGATAGTATGAGTTAAAAGAAAGAGAAAGATGTGCCAAATGAGGTGACATGATGGAGCTAAGCTCATAAAATGAAAACAGAGTGTGGTAAATGTTCTGTCTGTGATAATTAATGATTTGCTGGCTGTTGAATTCTGTCTATGTGATATGTATTATAATTTGGCTTGAAGGAAATTATGACTCCCAGTTTACTTGCTAATATGCATCAGTAGATGGGTCGTGTGCTTGTGACCTTGATGGTGATTACTGGTTAGCATTGTGAAGTGTTGATGTTTTGTGGCTCATAATTCATACTTGGTGGTAATTTTTGAACCATTAAGGAAGACGATCAAGATTATGTTAGGGTTATTGTTCAGCGGTTAATCAGACATCTAGGATTATTATCATATTGGTTTGATTCTCTTGAAATTTTATTGTGATTCATGCTTTACAGTATTTCCCAGGAACGTCTTTAGGTAGTAAATCTTCAGGTGAATGATCTACTTCAATCAAATTTTCTTTGTTTATTTTAACTAAGAGGACAAGGATGTCAAAATATCACTCGTGATTGAAATGTATGACAAAACAGATGGAAGTTTTTTTTTTTTTTTTTTCATATCCTTGTTTCCTTTTTTTTTTTTCCATGTAAGTTGAAAATGTATGTGAGAAATGTATAATTCTAGATAGATATGATAAGGTGCCGTGGCTTCAGGACAAATTTATAGTGAGGAGACTGGTAGAATACTCTAGGATTTGTCATAAAGATTGTAGTTCATTAATATTTGCCCATTCTACGTAGACTCTTTTCCTTTTCCCATATTGTGGGTAGTAGGGGAAAAAAAAGCTGCATTTTATGGTTGGTTGCAAAAATTATGGTATATGATGAGCTATGAAGTTATACCTTTTGATGTCCTGTAGGTTGAGGATGCTACTAAAGCTCTCAAAGCAACAAATGGCACAACTCTTGAGAAGAAAGGGCAGATACTATGAGTAGCTTAAGCAAAAAGTGTTCTTGGTCCAGGATCAGGAATGTCAGCATCTTCACAGTCAAGTAGCCTTGCTGCTGCTGCAATTGAGGCAGCAGCATTTGCCCAGCAGGTATGGGACACTGATTTCCATATTAGATTTGTAATATATGTGCAAGTTTTTCTCTTTTATTTGTTCTAATGGCTTCATATATACCTTCATAACATCAAAAGTTGAAACATATTTTTTGATGGAAAGATAAGGGTGATGCCCAGCTATTTATTAGTTTTTTTTCTTTCTAGAAAAAAGGGGAATGTGTTGTCCAATTTATCTTTTTGTAACCATGCAAATTTTGTTCTGTGATTGTCTTCTTCAAATACTTACAAGTAATGTCCAACTAAATCTTTTGATTATTGTTTCTTAACTCCTGCTTAAATTTTCTCTTCCAATTTCAGAGTATGGCAAACTTTAGCTGCCTGTTAGACTAGTTTTATCAAAGTAAGTTGTAGAAAGCACAGTATAGGCAAATCCTGGGGCTGTTTGATGGTTTATGGGATAGTAAAATTTGTTGAGAAGATATAAGAGGCAAAGTGTGAAGAAGAACTCAGTAGTTGCTTGTGGACTTGGAATGTTCAGGGAAATCTTATGCTTCTTGCTTTCATCTATGATGCTGTTGGATGGGTGCCAAAGGAATATAATAATCCAGAAGATAAACAATCTACTGGTGGGCTGGAGCAACGTGGTGAGGTAGATACAGTTCAAAAGGATGGTTCAACTTTGCAGTCTGGCTTTGTATGGGATGAAACATCTGGCTATTACTATGATGCTGCCTCTGGGTTTTACTATGATGGAAATACAGGTTGGATTCTTGCTCAATTGCGTTTTCTGTTAGATAAATAATATCTGGTCAGCAGTACTCCATACTTGTGGTCCATGATCTTTTGGGTTCTTATTGTTACATGCAGGTCTTTATTACGATGGTAACAGTGGGATTTGGTATTCCTATGACAACCAAACACAGCAGTATATCCCCTGTACTGATCAAAATGGCAACATAACATCTGTTCAAGAATCCGAGCCTTCTAAGCCAGTGGATGGTTCCAATAACAGAAAAGTGGTAATTTCTGCACCAGCTGCAACCATTACATCAGTGGAGAAGCCTGCTTCATTACCAGATGCTGTACAGGCTGCTGCAACAGCAGCAATAGCTGCAGAAAAGAAAGGGAAAGAGAAGTCAAAAGAGATTAAACTCACTTTGAGGAGCAGTATTGTGGCTAACAAGAAGAAATTAAATAGTACAACAATGTGGAAGCAGTGGACTCATGATAATCAGCAATCTACTTCAGCTGATGGTAGATCTATTCCATCCGTAAAGTGCAAGTTTAAATCTGATTTGACTGCTTCAAAAGAGAACAATAGATTTTCTTTCGGGGCTCCCACATCTTTGGCATTTACCCCGGCTGTTGGTTCCAAATCTCCAGTCAAGCCGAAGCCAGTGAGTAACAGCTCAGGAGGAACTTTGATGGGTGTTATGAGGAACTTTGTAAGGGGTTTTCAGTCGGGATCATCTAGTGGGCTTTCTACCTCTTCAATTGCTGCTACACCGGCCGCTGCATCATCTTCATCAACAAATTTGGATACTCTTACTGCTTTAACTCCCTTCAGAACTGATGCATCAGCATTGGGTTCTTATACTGCACCCGTGGCTGCAGGGAGTGGCAGGAGAAGGTTTTCTGAAAGCCCCCTACCTCCCCCTATGACTCAGAAGGAGCAGCAGACTACCTATAGGGATTGTGCAGCTGAAAGGAGGAGCTTGTATGGTTCGCCATCTTCTAATGGAGACAATCTACCTGATGTTGGGTTTGGAAATTCAAGTAAGCTTCCTTGATAATCCACTTTTGAGTGGCATGTTCCATGATATGGTATTAAGAACTCGTTATATATAATGAGGGACCATCATACTTCGTACCTTCTTACATTGGACTTCATAAGTAGATTTATTAGCCTGTCACATAATGGTTCTTTGTAAATCTTTTTATTTATCTGAGTAGATGGCTCGAGTGTTTGCTTTTTCTCTCAGTATTTGTATTGACTTTGTGAGAAATTCTGTCTCTGCTATTGGTGAACTTTCAAGATCAAGATTTTGCTTTAAAAAAGGGTTCTGCAGATTCAACGCCTTTCCCCCCTGGTGTTGAAGGACGTGGGATTACTGCAGAAAATGTTCCAAGTTATGAGGTGATTACAGCTGATAAAGCCATTGATGAGAAAAATGTGGGGAATCAAATGCTCTGCAGCATGGGCTGGCGTGAAGGCTTGGTATCATCTCACTTTTGATGATTCTGAGTTCAACATTCTGTTTTCAGTATAGTGTGTGTAGGTGGCCTTGGCATGTTCAAAGATCCATTTTACTGCACTTGTTTATGACAATAAAATGGTATACCGGCAATCAGTCGGCAGTTGCTTGCCGAAATTGCAAAATTCTAACATTTAATTACTGGAATTTTTTGTTTTTTATTTTTTGTATTTTTTTTTTTTCCGGTTTTTGGAACTTGATATGATGCATAGGGATTAGGCAAGGATGGAAGTGGAATGATAGAACCAGTCCAAGCACAGATCACAGATAATAGAGCAGGACTGGGGAGTCAACAGAAAAAATTATTGGATCCAAGCCTTGAGGTGCAGGCAGGTGATATTTAAACAAACACTCATTCATAAGAAGGCTCTTGCTAGATTCCGGGAGATGTCATAGGAAGCTGAAGCTGAGGCTGATTTCCTAACCAATTCGAACGATGTGAATGGAGCATAATTTTATGGACAAATTTATTGGAGACAGTCCATTCTTGAAGGGCATGTCGTCTTTCTTGTATATCTTTGTTTTTTGGTAGGAAGTAAGTGGCTTTTATTTGTAGAAATCTTAATTATCCAAAGGATTGTCATTTGTCTTTAAAACGTAAGATTCTTATTCCATGAAAACTACTAAATGTTATCCCATATTAGAAATGAAAACACTACCAAGTTGAAAGTTTGCGAATAAGTGAAAGCAAGTACTGCAGAACGTCATTCTGGCTTTACCGCAGACAAGATTTAATTGACATTTAACCCGACTATTTCGAACTTTTCTAGTAGGTTGAAATAATATTTTGGTGACTCAATTGTAATGTCCATTCAAGATTGTAGTTAAACTTAAAACTCCTTCCAACACAGGCTCACAAATACTTTGCTAATTCATATTCTTCTCTCCTTTCGAAAGCTACCGCATCTAAACCAAAAATTAAACTTTTCTTGTTTGATTCAAAGGCAGACTGACGATCTGGCCATATTTTTTAGCATTTTCAGACAAAGAAAATGCATTGTGCAAAATAAGAAAACTGATTAGTAGGCTTCGTATTTATCTAGAGTCTGAAAGTTAAACAATAACATGGTTTAGGGTACGTTTTGAATAACTTTTTGGTTTTTTCTTTTTTTTTTGGCGGGGGTGTGGTCGGGAGGTGGGGGTGGGCTTACACATGATGAATTATTCATTGAGTTGGATAAATTTATCAATTTTGTTGAGTTTTTAGTCGATTATTACAAAGAATCGAGTAGGAAAGGATGTTTCAGGATTGTCCTTCTACTTCTTCTCTATCTCCATGAAGGAATTTCAGTATTGAATTGAAATCACTCAATGGATTTTCATCAAGGGATTTCAGTTCTATTTTGTAATTTAACATCTTGCATCATTTTGATGTGGTTTTGGCTTTTTGGCTTCAACTTTACACCAAACAATAACGTTACTACTTAACTGTTGTATCTTAATATTGGATGAATTTGGGAAGTTTGATTCTGAGCTATTGTATTAAACAGGAAAAATGTTCTTGTCGGTAATAAAAAAAAAATGCAGCTTTTTAGTTTATGCCACCAGTTTTTGGGAAAAATATGTTTTTAAGTGTGTTGGATAAAAGGCGAGATTTTAAGTCGCTCACTAGAATGTTTGGCCTTCTAAAAGTAGTTGATTCCAAATCTTTTGCTTCTCAAGATCTGGACTTCTCATAGACAATCCCTGATTCTCCTATTGTTATTGTAATTTCAACTGGACAATAGCCAACCACATGAGTTCGATGTTGGATATGGGTTTGCGACTCTTTTGCTTCGTTTCTCTCTTTCTGGAATTAGATTCTACCACATTTTAGGAATTAGATGTTATGGTGTTTCATTCACGTATTAGTAGTAGCAAGACATACTTCAATTTGAACGGACAACTAAATGAATGTGGGAAAAGAATATGGATGAACAAAGGAGAGTAGCAAAAATGGGACTCGTAGATGTGAGCCTTAGGCGCCATTTCAGTTCAATTACTATGACAAGTGTTCAAACTTTAAAATTGAAACAGAGATTTATGACTTCATTTTGACAGTAAAGAAGAAGATGAGATTAGAATAGCAAAGATTGCAATGTATTTTTAAAATTGTGTATCTCCTCTGTGTGCTTGTAAATTTCATCGTGCTTTTGTTGTTTATTTGTAGAGAAGCTATATGAATGTTGTTTTCATTTGATTTCTGAAAAATAAAATTATCATCTGATCTCTGGGTGCATAGTTTGGATTAGTGCCAAGTGTGAAGATGTAATGGTGTCTGGCACTGATTCTGAATCTGAATCTAAATGTTGTTGCTTTATTAGCTGCCAATTAATACTTTCTCAACCCTTGTCTTCCTTTCCAATTCAGATTTCAAATCCAAAGAAGAAGGTTTTTACCATATCATAATGTTCACATTGAACAATGTCCAAATCTTGTTTTCATTCAATTATTGTTACATAGGATAAAGAGATTGATTAAGTTTTAGCATTTTTTTGGGGATTATCTCTAGTGCAAAGATCTTGTAAAAACCAAATAAAAAAAAAAAAAGAGGCTGCACACGTGACTTCCTTTGTGTTTTGAAGAATCTCATGATTAAGAAAATTCCATTATCTCCAGCACTCAGCCAACCAACATTAGCACAAAAAAGAAATTATATTTTATTTTTTAAATTCAAACACGAAAATTTTTTTAAGTGAGTTGATTTTATTGTATTAATATAAATATTTAATTAATAAAAAAAATTATTAATGATAAATAAAAAAAATAAAAATTAAATTAATTAAATTTTTTTATTTATATTAATTAAAAATAAAATTTATTTTTAACTTTTTTTATTCATTATCAATGAATAATTTTTTTTTATTGAATAATTATAATATATTATTTATACTAATATAATAAAATTGTCTCATTTAAATCTTCCATAACAAGAGTTGAGTTCAAAAATTTCACAAAAGAAGACACAATTTTACATGTGCTTAGCCATTGCTTCTGTGCGGATAAGTCTTTCAGTTTTTATAATTTCATAACTGATAACTTCAGCACACAGACCACAAATCAATTTTTCTCGATACCTTTTCGCGAAGCATTCTTTAGTCAGGCCACAACAATTGCGCTGTGCAGATTTAATTTCAGTTTGTGTTATGAAGTTTTGTGGTTGCTGGTGGTGGTGTTGTTCCTTGAGCTGATGCCACCATTGGAACACTTACCATTGTTGCAGACATTGCCAATAATCCCGCTAACTAGACAATAAATTTCTCAAACTCTATGATTAAGGAAGAAAGAGAGTTTATTATGTATGGGCTTTAAAATACAATTTTTTTCTTTTTTTAAAAGATTTAATTTTATATCACATATGATTTAAAATATGATAATTATTAGTCTAAAATTTGAATTTTTTTAGATAATTAATTATTAATTAAAAAATAAAAAATATGAAGACGATTATAGTATATGTTATGCTACAGTTCAGAATGGTATAATAGATCCAATACTGTAACATTTTATTCTTAATATTTAATATTTTAAATTTTAAGTTCAAATTAAAGGGAAGACAACACTTATAAAAGCTAATCCACTCTAAATACAATGTAAAATTTAGGGAATCTACATTTTTTAAAACTTAAGAAATATTATGGTGGGTGAAAAGTTAAGACTCACATTTGAGTTGCCATGTGGTAAAGATGAGTAGATGATAGAGAATGGTTAAGCTGTATGAGTATACATTGCACTGGAGACTGTGATGCAAGCAACCTCACCTAATTTTTAAACACGGGGGGTCTAAATTTTCCCCATTTTAAAGACAATCTAAACTCAAGAAGTATACTTTATAACTTTGTGAATTTAAGAAAGATCATGATTGGATTGTACATGAACAAACAAACAAATAAACTATGACTTGAGTTGTTGTGCAGAAGCGAATAAGGTCTAATGAATAAAATAAATGAACACAAAACACAGAACGGCGGTTTATGAGACAATCAAAATTCACCGGCATTTTGAAGGTACTTCTAACTCAAGAAATGCGGCCTCAAAAGTTTTTAATTTTGTACGACTTGAAAAAAAGGACTGTGGTCCAATCTTATACATTATAATATCATATACAATATATCAAATTATCTTAAAAAATAAATCTGTTTTTCAATATTTGTATTAGTTTCACTTTATTTCAAATTTTACGAGAATGAATAATTATCTTTCCTCTACTCTAATTTCACTTTAAGTTGGCCAACTAAAAAAATATATATACCATTAATTATCTATTATTTATAAATAAAATCTAATTTACTTCGATTTATTTATTTTTTTGTTATTTAATTTATTTATTTTAAATTCATTAAAAGTTCTATATTATTAAAATTTTAAAATAAATAATAAAATAAACTTAAGTAATTTAGGGTACTTATAAAAAATAAATAATCAAAAGTATATTTATCTTTTAATTAATTAATTTATTATTCATTTTTACGTAAAAGTTTAAATTTATTCATCATCTTCTTATTATATTCATTTATCGAAAGATATGTTAATTAATTCATATTTTTAATGTACAAAAAATTCTTGTGTGGTTGAAATTCAATTCTCCTTAACAATTATTTGTTAATTGATGTTTTTTTTAGACCAAAATTTTTTATTTATCATCTTGATTTAATATAATTGCAATATATTGAATATAAGATAAATTTAAATTTTATAATTTTTATGTTATTAAATTTTTTTATATTATGTAATTTAAATTTTATGTTAATTATTTTTAAATTTTTTATTTATTTTTAAATTTTATTTTAATTATTTTAAATTTTAAAGTTTTTATTTTAAATTTTAGATTAAAATATATGATATATATATCACAAAAAAAAAGTCTATTATTGAAGCAATAAATGAGTTATTACTATTTTTAATATTTAATTGGCACAACGAGTTTCTTAGTAGAAGTATGATCTCACCTACCTCAAATTTGTCTTTATGTTTTTCAACCTAAGATAAAATAAATAAATAAATAAATAAATAATATTATTTTTAATAAAATATTATTACTTAGACGAATTTTTAATATAATTTTTTTCGATAAATTTATCCAATATTGTTACAATTCTATAGGATTAAAAAAAATTGTTGAAATAAAAATAATAAAGTGTATAAAATATGTATTAACAGTAAAACACTTTCACATTATTTGGTATAATAATAGTAATAATAATGCATTGTGTACTCAAATTTAAAAAAAAAAAATATGTGAGGTGTGTGATTTATTTCTTTATCATTTTATGTATTTATTTATTTCCTTTAAATTCAAGGTTCAGGCAAATTTAGAATCCAACTGATTTTGGTATGAACAAAGATTGGTGGTGGCGGTGGCGGTGGCGGTGGCGGTGAAATGGCACTACTTGTCAACCTCCGCGTTTTAGTCAATAAAATGTTGGTTTTGAATAATGAAATTGTACGGAAGGTATAGAAATTGAAACCCTCACAAGAAGTCGAAGAAAGTTGAAAGAAAGGAAATTGCTCTCGTAACGTTGAGGTAATTTCAAGTCTTATGGTGGACGAAGCAGCAGCAGCTTCTTCTTCTTTGTTGAATTAAATTTCTTAACAACTCACTATCTGTCTGCTTCCAATACTTTTAATTAATGAATGTATTGCTTTTCTTCTCTTCCTTGCCACAAATTTCTTTTTAAGTTTCTAAAAGTTGGTCCATCTTAAGCAACTTATACCTTACCTTTAACTTTTTTTTTTTTTTTCCTTTTTTCCTTTTTTTTGAAAAAAAAAAACAAATTAAGAAAAACAAGAAGTAACACATTTATCATCTTTTAAAAAGAGAAATCATAATTTTTTTTAAAAAATATATATTACTTAATCAATAGAACTAAATTTATTCTAGCATATATATATGAAAATGAAAATTAAGAAATAATTACTTACACAAAGATGAGCAAAAGTTAAAGGGTTTGACAATCTTTACATTACAAAATAGTTGTTTAAAAAAAAATAATAAATATATAAGTAAGTTTTAAAAACTTGTGAAAAATTATGGATAACAAGGTTTATTTTAATAATAAAAAAAATTTCAAGTTAAAGTAGTTCGCAAAGATGAAAAAAGTTTTATTTTTTATTTTTTTAATTTAAGAGGTAAAAATTTAAGTTAAAAATTACTAAACAATTAAATAGTAAAGCATAAACATTTGTATGAGTTGTCAAATTAAATATAATTCATGTCATCTCTCATTGGCTACAAACTTCGACTGCCACTAAAACAATTTGATGTGAAAATTCCTTCTTTCATAGATAGCAAGGAGAATAAGTATAAATGGATCTTCGTCCAAAGTCTATAAACACTTCTAACAATAACAAAGTTTGGCAAAGCACTTTAGTTGAAGCAACATCAAAGAACTTGGTTTGGCAAGTTCAGCCAATCCATGAAAAGTTCTAGATGTTGATAGATATATTAATGCTAGTTAGACTTGATCAACTTTTAATATAAGGCCTGCTTCATAATATTTGCCTTCAAAGGTGAAAATCTTGTTATTTAGCATGGTAAGAAACAAAATATTGTTGCTAAGTAAAGTGTGGAAGCTAAATACAAAGCTATCATCATTCATAGGCTTTGTGAGTTACTGTCATTGAGAAGTTTACTGAGTGATTGATTTAAGGTTTAAATTAGAGAAGATTACGAGATTACATTGTAATAACCAGGTTTCTACTGGCATTGCCCATAATTCATATGGTACTAAACATATTAAGTTAAGACAAATGTTTTATTAAAAAGAAATTGGTGATTAAAATTATTGTCTTTAATCAATAATAAAGAACAATTTGTAAATATTCTCATAAAAGTTGTTTTAATTTAGATATAAATAATATTTTTCACTTACCCAATTAAGCATAATAATAAATATTTGTATACCAACTTAATAGGAGAGTGTAATAAGTGAATTATATTATTTAATTACTAAATATTGGACATTGTATAATAAAAGATAATATTTAATAAATAAATAAAACAATAAAAGAATCATTCTCTCGCATTTTTATTTTATAAATTTTATACATTTTTATGTATTATTGTCATGAAATTTTCATTCTCTTTGTATTTTTATTTTAAATTTAGATTTTCAAGCTCATTAATGAGATTGTTGGTGCCTCCTCTGCCATGATGCCTATCATTGTTCATTTTCCACATCAAAAGTCGCAATATATGTTGTTATATGGTTCTCTCATTTGGTGCAAAGTCTTCTTCAAAATGGTGCAAACATAAAGATACAACTTGTCTACATGTACCCTTTTTTTTTTCAATAAAATTGTTATAATTAATATATAATTATTATCTATTAAAAAAAAGTGGCAAACATTTAACATAAAAAAAAATAAAAAAAAAATCTTTTACCCTGTCAACATCTCATTAAACATAAAATAGTGAAACACCACACATTGCCACGATCACATTTCACACCAAACATTGAACGAGTATGTATATTATATTATATGCACATAAAATATTTAACAAGATATGTGTGTGTGATTGTGACAAATTTGTATGGAATGTCTTTTGGGTTAATGAGGGAATTCCTTATAAATTTATGTGCAATAATAGATTTGTATAAATTATTATTACACACTTTTTTTTTTTAAACTGAATTAACAATAAATTTTTAATACTAAATATAATTAATATATAATCATTATTCATAAAAAAAAAATTATAAAAGTTTAATGTTAAATTTAAAAAAGAGAAAAAGAATAATCATTACCCAATCAACATCTTGTTAAAAGATAAAATATCATAATACTACATTGTGATTATCTACACGTCAAACACCAAATCAATAATATGTATATAAAATGTTAAACACAATTTCCCTTCTCATTACAAATGTATAATGTGTAACACATTTGCCTTAATTTCTGCTTTGGATTGAATTTAGTGTGTGTACATAACTACATAACCTGCATTAAATTGTTAATATTTTTTAGATTAAAAAAAAAAATTGTATAGCCAATATAAAATTGAAATTGAGTGGTCAGTCATGTTTTCATAATTATTTTTTATTTTCAAAAATAACAATCTCCACCAAATATTTAATCTTTTGTTGCATATTTTGTAATATTAGTTTTCAAAATTAATTAAAAAGTGAAAACTAACTAACTTTTTGTTGTTTTTCTTCATTTAAAACAATATATTTTTGAAATTAATTATAATTATTTTAAGTAACTAATTTACTCAGTCTTTCAACATAATACTGAAACCCTTTTCAATATTTTTGTTTTAAAAAATTATTTTTAACGAACACCATAAAATACATATATATTTTTTTTTTTTTTGTAGTTTTTAAAACATTATTTTTATTAATTTTCATTCACATCATTTTAAAATTGTTACTAAACATACTTTGGCATGTGCTATAATTAAACCATACTTGTGATGCATTCTCAACTATCCAAAAAGATATTAACCCAATAATGCAAAACTTGTATAAAAGATCAGAGAGAGCTCTCAATCTTAGAGCATTATGTGAGTGTAATTAATTTTTTAATGGATTTAATTGAAAAAAAAAAACCCAATAATATTATTAGGTTAATTAATAATTTTAATTTTATTAAATTTTTAATTCTTACCAATCAAAGTGTAGTAATATATTTTTAAACATATAAATATTTAATAGTAAGAAATTTAATATATACAATTTATTTTATTGTCATATAATACATTAAATTAGGATATACATGTTCATTAAATAAAATTTTGTTGTATATATTTCTAATTTTTATTTAATAATAATAATAAATTTAACATAATTATTCTAAATTTGTATATCAAATACAAATAATTTGATACTAATCAAATAGAGAGTGATATGACGGTAAAAATAATTTTAAAAATTGTACAAATAAACTACTCACTTAATAAATACCATGCCATTTTGAATAAAAAAAATTTAAATAAATATTTTTTAAAAAAATCACATAATTTAATTAAATAAGATGATTTTATCAAAATTGTCCTACTTAATACTTTCTTTTGCAAATTTTCAACCTCAATAATAGGTTAAAAACATTGATCTCTTAGATTATGGGGTAATCCTAATGAAATTAGTTAAGAAATTTCTTTGTTTCTTCCAACTGAGTAGGGTCGAGCATGTTCAGGAAAAGCAGTGGCTAGGCTACGACTAAATTAATATTGAAGTTCTTGGAAGCTACAATACAAACATGGGAAGGGAAGGGAAGGGATGGGAGTAATTATGCCTTTTTCCACTTTGAGGACTTTAGGATGATGATGGTCAAGCCGTCTGGGGTGGGCAGATTCTAAATGTAATTTCCCGCATGTTGGTTCGTGTTTACACTTACTTACACAACAACTACTTACACAACTACTACTACATTAGTAATAATAATAATAATAATAATAATAATAATTTGTTAAAACTCTACTTAAATCAAATATACTATAAATTCCAAGCCTCAAAATTACCAACCAAAATGTGCTATCATTTACAATTCTGTCTTATTTTTAACTGCTTCTACACATCAACAGTTGTTGAATTATAAGGCTATCAACTTTGACTAGAAAATTTTTTATAACTGTGGAAAAAAATTTCATGGAGATTGTTGTTAATCCGCTTGAACGATGTAATTAGCTCAATACTCCCAACCCGATGGCTATCTAATTTTCTTTTCCTCTGAGATCACTAATAGTAAAAGGGATGGTATACAATAAAATATCTAGTGACTGAGTCAAGCAGCCCTGGCTTTATAGTAAAAGTAAGCTGAGAAAAAGAAATGCATTGGAAAGAAGACCATTCCCCACCCCACATGAATGTGTCTGAACCATGCATTTGGGTTGTTTGGTCAAGAGTCAATCAGTCTATGTGTTGAAATGAAGTGTAATATCTCAGCAATTTCTAGGTTAGTTTCCAATTAAATTTCATATTTCTTCCACCCAAGCTAAGTAGCGCCCCCCTCATCACATATTTACAATATCGTACCCTTGCCTTGCTCCTCCTATATAAACACAACCGCTATTTGAGATCCTATCCTATCCAACTTCAACATATATCTTCACCAGTTTCTTCCTCTTTCTCTTTCTTGATCTTCATAAAAAATATGGACAAGCTTTCAAAATGTGAAGCAAACTTTGTCCCTTTAACTCCTTTAACATTCTTGAAGAGAGCTGCTTCCGTTTATGCCAATCGAACCTCTATTATTTATGAAAGGACTCGTTTCAATTGGCACCAAACCTACGACCGCTGTCGCCGTCTTGCTTCTTCTCTTCGCTCTTTGAACTTGCCCAAAAACGCTGTTGTAAGCATCTCTTATTTATACATACATACATCATCATCATACAAATATTTTGAATATTAAGTGAATCATATATTGATTGATGCATGCATGCAGGTTTCGGTGCTGGCTCCGAACATTCCAGCCATGTACGAGATGCATTTTGCAGTTCCGATGGCTGGAGCTGTTCTCAACACCATTAACACAAGACTCGATGATAGAAACATTGCCTCAATTCTCCGTCACTCGGAGGCTAAAGTTTTCTTTGTCGACTGCCAATATGTAACATTGGCCAGTAAAGCACTCAAGTTAATCATAAATGATTTACAGTCTGAGTCATCCTCTTCCGAGATGTCATCTCAAGCAGCAGCAGAGTTATCAATTCCACTTGTTATTGTCATTGATGACATTGATTCACCCACAGATATTCGTCTAGGTGAATTGGATTACGAACAATTAATCCATATGGGAAATCCAAATTTTGTCCCGGAGGAAATTCAAGATGAATGGGATCCGATTGCCCTGAATTACACTTCTGGAACTACTTCTGCTCCGAAAGGAGTTGTTTACAGCCACAGAGGTGCTTATCTCAGTACACTGAGCTTGATTTTGGGTTGGGAGATGGGCTGTGAGCCTGTTTATCTCTGGTCCCTACCAATGTTTCATTGCAATGGTTGGACTTTTACGTGGGGTATTGCCGCACGCGGTGGGACCAACGTCTGTATTCGCAACCCGACGGCGTTTGAAATGTATCGTAACATTTCTCGACATAGAGTCACCCATATGTGTTGTGCGCCCATCCTTTTCAACAGTCTCATTGAAGCTAAACCCCACGAGCGTCAGGAAATCATTTCTCCAGTCCATATTCTCACAGGAGGAGCGCCACCTGCTGCTGCGCTTCTAGAGAAAATGGAAAGTTTGGGTTTCCGGGTGACTCACGCCTATGGACTCACCGAGGCCACCGGACCGGCTCTGGTCTGCGAGTGGCAGTCCAAGTGGAATGAGTTGCCGAGTCATGATCAGGCCGACCTCAAAGCTCGTCAAGGCATAAGCATACTCACACTTGCTGATGTAGACGTGAAAAATATGGAAACAATGCGTAGTGTGCCAAAAGATGGAAAAACCAAGGGAGAGATTGTTCTAAGAGGAAGCAGTATAATGAAAGGTTATTTCAAAGATGAAGAAGAAACTTCAAAATCATTAAAAAATGGATGGTTTAGAACAGGAGATGTTGGAGTTATTCATTCTGATGGATACTTGGAAATAAAGGATCGATCGAAAGATGTTATAATATCAGGTGGTGAAAATATCAGCAGTGTGGAATTGGAAAATATACTATACAGACTCGAAAGAGTGAAGGAAGCTGCAGTTGTTGCCATGCCTCATCCTAGATGGGGAGAAAGTCCCTGTGCTTTTGTTGTAGTAAAACAGAATGCTGATGGTAAAACTGATGATATTAAAGAAGCTGATATCATTGCTTACTGCCGTAAAAATTTACCCCCTTTTATGATACCAAAGAAGGTCGAGTTTTTGCCCAAGTTGCCCAAGACTTCCACCGGAAAGATCCAGAAATGTCAGCTACGGGCTGTGGCGAAGCAATTGGTTCTTTCAGAGCATCAACAATCCGACAAAAAATCGAATGCAGAAATTCCAAGATCATATGATACCGGTCAGCCACATGCACAGATGCTTGCCTTGTCTCGTCTTTGAACACATTAATTAAGCTTATACCGCGTCAAAGAATTTTAGGCAAAGAATTTTAGGTAGTACTACCCCACTGCATCGTCATGAGATGTGGTGGAATTATTAATATATTTAAAAAAAGTTAAGATAATGTGATGGATTTTTAAAGATATTTTAAAAAATTAAAAGTATATTTTACTTAAAATTAGAAAATATAAAAATTAAATATTAAAATTTATTTTAATTTTTTTAAATATTCATTAATAATAATAATTTTTTTTTTTTTTACTAATTGAATAATTTCACTATATGTTATATCGATATAATAAAATAATTTTAACTAACATTTCTTCTATGTATCATAGAAAAATTTGAATTAATAAAAACTCGTATCATGTTTGCATTCATTATTATTATTATTATTATTATTATTATTATTATTTATTCAAGTATTCTAATATAAAGAGTCAAAAAAGTTAGAATTTTAGTTAGGGGTGGACAAATCTAAAGTTTAAATATTTATTAAGTCGAATTTAAAAAAAATCAAACTACAGCAATTGAATGGTTTTTGGATTAAGCTTGAACCAACTAAACTAATCCAATCCAATAAATTTTTTTTTTTTTTTAAAAAGAAAACTAGAATTTTACATTTTTTATTAATTATTTTACTATGCAAAAAAATAAAATTTTACATTTAGTAATTTTACATTTCATTGTGTAAATATTTAAAATTCAAAATTTAAAATTTTAGATGAACTTATTATTTGTTAGTTTAATAATAAATATAATTTGATGTAAACCTTATAATTAGATTCATTTTTTTACACTTAAAAATAAATATAATTAAATTTTAATAATTAATATTTTTATTTTATGATAATTGTAATTTAAAAATTATCACTTTTTATCGCACTTTAATACTAAATGAAATTTTAATAATTTAAATCATAAAGATAATCTTGAATAAAACAGTCTTACCACGTTAGCATTCAATTAATGAGGTGTGAGAAATCTATTCATCAGTAGTGAGTGAAAAAATTTTATAAATTTATCTTATCATATTAATTAAATAATAAAATTGTGTATTAATTTTTTTTATCCACTACCAATTAATATATTTATTTCATATCATTGATTGAATGATGTTATTATGTCAATAATACTAACGTGATAAAACCATTTTACCTAAAACTCTTTATAAGTTATATAGACATTTTAACTTGATAAGAATTTTTATTGGGATTGTTCATATCAGATGGCATGAAATATAGATTTTGTGAAATCCTCATATATGTGAATTTTAGTCTTTAATAAAAGATGATTGAGCTTTTATTTTACTAAAATGAAGTGATAAAATTTTTTTCATAAAGCTTATTTAATTGATAATTAATACAACAATTTAGAAATGTTTTCTTTAATTTTTTATTATCTTTAGTGATGTGACATTGATCATATAGAAAATAAATGTTATAATTTCTAAAATAATTTATTACACCAAATAATTGTTGAATTAATAAATAAAAGATCACTTTGGTATAGTAAAACTTAAAAGGCATACTTAAGAAGTAGGGTATTGTTGCTAATTAATTTATTTTAATTTAAAATATTTTATTATTTATGTAACACTTTCATTTATAAACATAAAAATAAAACATCAATATTACATACTTTTTATAATAATGTTATTACTTGATAATTAAACTAATGTTGCTCTCATTTGCTATTTGGTAATAACAACATATGAAGGGGAGCTTTGGTGGGTTTAACTATGGGCCAAAGAAAAGTAGATTATAATGAATCGATAACGAATTAAACTTTGAAAGAAAAAAACAAAAACTCTTAAAATAATAACTAGGAAGGAACTTGAATTAAAAGTTCGAAGTAAGAATGTTTTTGGACAAGAAAAAAACAAGATTTGTGATAGTTTGATAAAAGTAAGAATTTTAGGTAAGATTGTCAATCATGATAATACAGTAAAATTATTTAATTAATAAAAAAAAATTATTTTTGTAGATAAAGATGTAAAAAGGTTAAGATAAACCTTACCTAAGTTAAAAGAAAAATTAAATATTATAATTTATTTTAATTTTTTTAAAATTTTTTATTAATAAAAATAATTTTTTTTCTTTTTATTAATTAAATAGTCCTATTACATTATCAATTATGATTGATAGTATGAGATAATTCTATTTAGAATTTTCTCTTAGCAAAAAACTAATGGAATTCCTATTTATACTGTGAATTGAAAGGATCGAAATGTAAAAATTAAAAAATATATAGAATTAAAATAAAAATAACTTATTTAAGGGACTAAAATGTTAAATACAAATACCCATCTTTTTAAAATTACTTTAGGGCCGGGTCTGGGTCAAGGTTGAATTAACAGAGAAGTTAAATTCCAAATCGTGGTGCAAAGTCAGTCCAAAAAGTAATACCTATGTGCTTCCAGCGCAGCCAGCACAAGCCTGAGGATACAGAGTCCAAAGCTTAGACAAGTCTAGCTCAAATAAACCGTCACTTAAATTTTTGAATAAATGTAGTTTTCGCATGTAAAATAGTATAAAATCAAACAAGTTTTGTACGTATGTATTTCATACGCTATATTATATTATATTATGATAGTTTTGACCTTCATCTTGTGTTTTAAGATTCTATTTGAATAATGTAGATTAGAACAATCATGTTTCTATACTGGCAACCGAATAATCGAGTACCGACTAAAAGTTGGATTTACTTAGCAAAATATTAAGAACACTAAATAAACAACAAAACATGAACCAAAAGCAAAACACCACCACCACATAAAGTTTCATGGATAGATCGAGACAAACATCAACAGCGTCGGCCGCATAACACAGCTATTTTACACTCTTATTGGTTATGTCATCAACAGCGTCGGCCGCAAAACACAGCTATTTTACACTCTTATTGGTTATGTTACATTGACGTATGCAAACCAGTAAGCTAATAAGGTACAGAAGTTGGATCAACTAGAACAGAACCTCGACACCAAGCAACGCCATCAACTGAGAGATGAACTCTGGGTGCCCTGGCCAAGCAGCTCCAGTAACCAAATTGCCATCAGTGAAGCAGCATTCTATAGTATCGGGTTCCAACCATGTCGCCCCTGATAATACCACATTAAGCTTAACAGCTGGGTATGCAGTACACTTCTTTCCCTGTAGCAAAACAAATGGTCCCCAATTCACGAAGAGGATTTAACAGTTGAAAAATGACTAGGAAACATTATTATCAACAAATATTTCTTGGATGACTAGCAAAACCACATTGTACAAGCTATCTCGTCCATTCTTTTCCCAGAATTATTACTGATTATCCATTTCTTTTGGGTTTTACTAGTACTAAATTTGAGATTTCAAAACACAACTAAATGCAATTGCTAATCAAGTGTTGCTCCCATCAGGGGAGAAGCAATTGACAGGATGAGACAGAGTTACCTCCGTCGCTACAAATCGTAAACTCAATAGGTTTCCAATAGACTCAGAAATGAGAAAACAAAATGGTGAATTGGCAAAAGTAGCCCAGATTTAATCAATCATCTCATTTGCAATACGAATGTGAAACTTAAGCACATGTTATGCCATTCTTAAAGAAGAAAGAAGAAGGCAGAAGATACGCTGGTGCCTCTCTTTTCCTCTTACATGTCTTCTATCCCCTTTTGATGCTTCCTACTTAACCTAAATTCTCTCTTATATTTCCCCAATGTAATCACCCCATTTCTGTTGTTACATTACATTGTAAAATATTCTCCTCTGTTTTCTCTCTTCCTGAGAACTAAATGAGGCTAAAGATTTATAATTAGTACATGCCCACAACATAGCATTGAAGAAGCCAAAACATGCAATCGGTGGCATATAATTGATAGCAAAATTCTTGATAAACAACAATATAAATAACATTACCTTGAGGACACCAGCTGCAGCTAAAATCTGCTGCCCATGGCATATGGATGCAACAGGCTTCCTGGCCTCCATAAAATCCTTCACTAATGCAATTACCTTTTCGTTCAGTGCTAGATACTCTGGGGCTCGACCTCCAGGGATGACAAGAGCATCATAACTCGATGCATCCACCCTTTCAAAGTTGGCTGTTAGAGTGAAATCATGACCTGGTTTCTCACTGTAAGTTTGGTCACCTTCAAAATCATGAATAGCAGTTGGGCAGCTGTCACCAGCCTTTTTCTCGGGGCATACAGCGTCAACATAGCAACCTAGTGCCTGAAGGGACCGAAAAGGAACTTCTACCTCATAATCTTCCATGTAATCCTGAAATGTGGAACAAGAGAAGCAATCACAGTCAGTAAGTGTGAGAGAAGCACTGTTCTCAATTGAAATGATTCAAAATTATGAATTAAATACAAATATGAAAATTATAAAGTGGAGATCACTTTATAAAATGAAACTTATTTTACAGTTCAGATTGGCAAGACAATTATCAGATAAAACCAACCAATACTAACAATTAACCATCTAGAAGTTCTTCAATCATGAATGCCCTCAAACCATTGCACAGGTACTTGCTAACCAACTAATGTGAGTTCACCATCACTTGCATTTATTTAGAGGGGACAAACTACCTTTACACAATCTTTCAAATCATATCTTTGAGAAAAGAGTGAAAGGACAAAGTCAGTCACATGTAAGATAGTAGAACAAATTTCCCATGTTTTGGACAAAATACATACTTAGGTAAGCTTTTGATACTTGGGCACTCAAGAAAGTAAAGGCTTCTAAAACGAACCATATTCATCTGAAAAGGCATACAGAATCAGCAACTACACAAGTATTTCGCTGCTATTATAAACAAAATTCACTTGATAACATTATCAGCAAAATTTAATAATAAATATGCTTTTTTTTCCAGCAAATATTTAATAAATTAAACAATAATCCTCCTATTATACTAATATAAAGTTTACAGTTCCAAGGAAGGCAAAGGAAAAAAATTTATTATCATAACCTATAAAGCATGTTGGCATTATTCCTCTGCTGTCTAGTCCTATTCTTCTAACTTATTTTATTGCCCAAACTGGTATAAATGCATTTGCATTTATGCCAACACGTGCAAAGGCATACAAATATGCATCAAAAAACATGAACCAGCCAGTTGCATACCACTTGCACTGACATAATAGACATTAGGAAAAATATAAATTTGCAAATTCAGATATGTATGGTACAATATTTAACCTAAACATTAGGAAATACATTCTCCAATATGTCAAGTGCAGATGCTTCACAGCTCTAGTATATGGTTATGGAGTGTAGCTGAGATTTTCTCTCACATGTATACAAAGGTACCTAAGGTTGCATAAAATAAAATGTGGGAATTACATGGTTCAGTGCATCAAACAAACAGTCTTAATCCCCCCAACAGAAAAAAAAAAAAAAAAAAAAGAAAGGAAAAAAAAAAAGAAAAAAAAAAAAAAAAACAGAGCACATGACAATTTGCATAATTCAAGAAAAGTCTTTAATATTTGGGCAATACACATCATGTTAATTCAACCTTCTGAGTAGAATACCAACGGCCAACGTCAAAGAGATTGGAGGCTATCTAGTAAGTAATGATTCTTTTAATCCGCTATTTCTAGAAAAACAACTTACCCCGCAAAGAAATAGGATTCTCTTATCTGAACCAGCTACACTGCCACCCAGAGCTTTAACAAAATGACTGATGAACTCAGGATGCCCCACGTAGGTAGCCCCAGTAATGATATTACCATCAACA
Source organism: Khaya senegalensis (assembly GCA_032402905.1). Lineage (NCBI taxonomy): Eukaryota > Viridiplantae > Streptophyta > Magnoliopsida > Sapindales > Meliaceae > Khaya > Khaya senegalensis. The sequence goes on along the minus strand of CP135533.1, from coordinate 7,030,545 downwards.
ACACAAGCTGCCATGGTTTGAGGCTCTACCCAAGAAGCACCTGCAGCAACAAGCACAGGTTTCACAGGAGGGTATCCTGTGCACTTTCGACCTTTAACTGAATCTGCAGCTGCCAATATTAATTGCCCATGACAAATAGAGGCAATTGGTTTTCCAGCGATGGAAAATTTCCTCACCAAGTCTAAAACAGATTCATTAAGAGCAAGATATTCTGGAGCTCGTCCTCCTGGTATGACCAACCCATCATATTTGCTGAACTCTATGTCATCAAATGTTGCATTGAGTGTGAAATTGTGACCTCTTGATTCCGAATATGTCTGAGTACCAGCAAAAATTAAAACACAGAAAATTCAGACACAAGGAAATTTACTGATACCTTACTCATTTTGTATACTAAAACCAGCAGAATCTAACAAACATTTGAGCCCTCAAACAACCTTAACATCCTCAATATCACAACAGAACAACAGATACATGTTTAAATTAGAATCAAATAACCAACCGATAATATTAGCGTTAGGATTCAAGGAGTAACAATGTTTACAAGAGAATGATCAAGTATATACTTGAAGTGAATTTAAAAGACTGAATGATTACATCAGGCAATAGATATCAAAACAAGAATTTATTATTCACTAAGAGTATGTTTACAATTGAATTGATTGTGAAATATTCTGATTCCAGTTTTGATAACGAAATATCAGAAAAGTCCCAGTAGTCAAGTAATATACAAAATATGCTCTAAATTCAGGTGATTAGAAAAGAGAACCGAATGGTAAATATTATTTGAATATAGAATTAGAAGCACTTGAGCAAGTATTTGAATATTCAATTAAAAATATAAAAGAAAAAGAAAACGGTATATTTATGGACATTATATTAAAAATTATATTAAAAACTATAGGCAGAAACCTGATGAGCAGAAACTTGGTGAACAGCAGTTCGGCAAACATCACCAGCCTTCTTTCCTGGACAGACGGCATCAACTGATACTCCATAAGCCTGTAAAGCTTGAAAAGGAACCATAGCCTGCAATCACAAACAATTATTTCTATAAATAAATCAAACATATTTGAAAAAAAAAAAAAAAAAGAACAAAGAAGAGATGAGATAAGACGATGCCTCGTAATCTTCCATGTAATCACCGCACAGCAGCAGAACGCTTCTCTGGGCTTTGCTGTTTGCCATTCCGTCTCACTCTCACTGATTCTGTGGAGAGAATGATATGTGCCTTTTAGCGTTTGCTAATACTACTTATATTTTCTATCGTGTTCTAGAAGTTGGAAATTTTATTTTTCGAAAACCAAAAAACTCTATTTTTATGTTTTATTTACTGGCCAAAGGAATGCTTATCCTTAAATTCAATTACCGTGCGCTAAGTCAAAAAATTAAAAATAAATAAATTTATTGTGGGCCTCATGCTTTTATAAAATCCAATTTTTAAAAAATTATATAAAAGGATATAAGAATATATTTATTATTTTAATTATAAAAAAAATTTTAAATAAAATAAAACTATTATATCAATATTATTAATATAGAGATCGTAAAAAAATATATATATTTATTAATAATAGATAAAAAAAATTAATAAAATATAATAAATTTTTCTCATCATATTAATTAAATAATAAAATTTTTTATTAATTTTTTTTATTTACTATCAATAAATATATTTTTTTTCTTTTATTGATTGAATAATCCTATCACATCAATAATACTAATGTAAAAGAACTATTATACTTAAATTTTTCTCTTTAATTATACTCAATTATTAAGATTAATTTTTAATTATAATTAATTTTAATATAAATTTAAAATAAATAATATAAAAATTAAAACATAAATTTTAAAATAATTAATATCGAAAGTATAAAATTATCTAAAATATTATATAATTTTTAAAAATTTAACTTAATTAATTTAAAATTAAAAAGATCAAATCTCGAGTAAAATGAAATACTAAACTTTTATGTTTTAAAATGACGGGATGCAAGCACTGATGATTTCAAGTAACTTCTACAATCTCCCTTAATATTCTTTCCCACAATTTTAGGGATATGTATATAAACTCTCTGGAGTCGCATAAGCTCCCATAATATTTTCTAATATTAATTTATATATATATATATATATATGCACACGCGCACACGCAATGTCAACTCGTGACAAATAAATAATTTTAGAAACATGTAAAAGGGGTAATCTCCCACTATCTTCCACGATATTAGAGATTCTTTATATTATATAAACTATTAACTCATGACCACTAAGTCTTTTAGAATTACGCAAAAGGTATAAAATTTTTATGTGTCAAAAAAATGCAACCTCACAGTTCGACAAAAAATTCCTGAGACGTGACACAGTGCCCACATGAATGTCAATATCGTATTATTGTCACACAAACGAAGATATGCAAAGTTATTTAACTATGTTCAGGGACGGTTGACTTTCTTATACTAACTAACGATATTTATTATCATTATTAGTTTTGTTGTAGTTGTGGGATGATAATAGAAATTATTTTTGAATTATTTGGTGATGCAGTGTGCATAATAATCGGATCGGATGATAAGGCATCCATGTGCTTGTGCTGGACTTGGATGGATCCCCTTACATAATCACTCGTTTTTCCTATTTCTAATCTAAGGCTATGCTACTGGCGATCCTCAAAACCGGTCCATCACGAATAATTGTCCTAATGCCTATTCAATCAACCAACCATCCAAGTGATCAAGGGTTTTGATCTAAATTTGATTTCACTACTCTAACATAAACTTCCCACCTATCATTCTCTTTTCAGAACTTATATATCATATAATAATCACGTTTCAATATATATCTTGTATTTATGCTCTAGTAATTGAACATGGATAGTTCAAATGCTAAGCGACAAGTGTGACAAATTGTGTGATAAAGAAATTTCCAGTAGAACCGGGTTGGTAGCATAGAGTCAAAAATGGTTTTTGAAGATATAGAAATTTACTGTTATTTAAAGTTAGAGAGTGAAGTTTCGATGGCAATCAAGATCGCAATGTATATACACACGCCCGCAATGAGTGCTACATCAATGAGTATACATATGCACGTACATACGTATGTATGTATGTATGCATGTATATGTATGTGTATATTTATATATATACACACACAATGAGTACCACCTCAAAATTCTTCATCATCCAGTCAAAATTTGCCACAGAACGGCCAAGCTTTTTCGCCATACAATATTTTGGTGGCTCCCCTAAGAAGTTTGATTAGGATTTTTTTAATGTTTCTGCAAGGACAGAATACAAATTACAAGCAGGTGACACCGAAGAGCATAGAGAGTACGTAGCAGTCAAGTTCCTCGAGTACGGTAGACAAGACAACACGCTTCTTATCCCAACATTGTCGCTCTTTGGTAGCAACAACAAGGTGAAAGGGGTATTCTTGACGTAGTTTACGTTCATGAATGTTTGTAGGCTATGATAGGTACTTAGAAAGAGTTCTGGGAAAACCTGTGCGTTTCGCTAAACCTACTGTCGTTGCTCCACCTCCGACAATTTATTAGATTAGTCTTAAGAGACCAAACGGACTGCCATGGCGCCAATAGCTCAACTGAGTTGTCAAGAAATATTGGTCACGATGAGACAGCTCATTTAGAATCTCACTGCATCGAATATAGAGTGTGTGCCACGGTTGTCGCATCTCACGAAAGTATTGTAATGGTAATGGCCTGATTCAAAGAGTAATCCACTCCAAACTTATCCCTGTTTGATGGAAAGTAAGAAAACCCCAAGAAACATGTAAACTAATTTATTAATGGAAAGTAACAAAACCCAATTTTATATATATATATATATATATAGTTGTTGTTGTGTTAGTTTGGAGGTCCTAAGTTCAGACCTATTCAGCAAAATAAAATTTGTTTGACCTAGTTCAAGTTAAAACACTAAGGGCAAATTCATCTTATTGTGTTAAAATTCTAGGATTGGAAATCTGTCATATTTTGTTAAAATCATGGGGTTGGGTTGGCCTAATATCATTGATTCAGTATGATCTAGTTCAAGTTTTTTTTTTTTTTTTTTTTAGAAAAAAAAAGGTAAGGTCGAAATTGTTTTATAGTGTTAAAATTCTGAGAGAAGGGGATAATGGGGTAGTTTCAAACGGCAGGGGCATTAGGCCAAATTTCAGGGGGAATATTACCTTTTGGTTTTCGGGAGTTTGTTTGACACTTGAATAAAGCTTCAGGGATCCATCCGTTATTTGCCCCAAAAACAATTAAATTACAAGGCAATAATGAGCTGAGAACGATATTTTTGATTTGTTTACGCAGCAGCTATTATGACTTTGAGCACAGAAAGATACCATAAATTGCAGCAATGGCAAAAGGGAAGAATAAGAAAAAATTTTTGATGACAAAGTGATATTACGATTTACTAACTTTATTTAATTTTGAGTACAGTAAATGGTGGCTAAAACCAAAGTAGTACTAGGTGTAGGAGAGAATGGCATTCAAAATTCTCTAATACAAAATGAGCTGTGCAGCTGCACTGCAATACATATATTATTTACATATGTAAATGCAGAAATCACCGTTATGAATGCAAGTAGCTAGTCACTTCACTAGTCAGTCTATAAAACGCTTGCTTTGCTTTGCTTTTATTTAGTGGGTTTCCTTCCGAGCATCAGTATATGTGTTCAAAACTACTGTAGAGTACTTCATCCTCGGAGTAGTCCGAGTTGCTGCTCCAGCACTTGCTGTTCACCATGCGGAAACTTGGCTCTCTGGGAACTGTCAACTGCCTGTTTGATCTATTGAAAATTAATTAATTAATTAATTTTCATTAACTAAATATAGAGAAATTAATTAGTTAATAATAATATACTCAAAAATGAATCAGTCAATAATTGCCTTTGTGGAAAGAAAGGTTTATCAAATAAAGGCATCAACTGGGCCCTTGGAATCATCTCTTTTCTCATCAAACGTATCTCTTCCTCTTCTATCATCTGCATTGCATGCGTGCATGCCAGCCAATTCAAACTTATGAATTAATTACTTCTAGTAATAAATTAGTTAATTACTGATTAAAATACAATATGTGCATATATATATATATATATATATGTATGTAGCTAGCTACCTTCTGCAACTTCTCCACCCGTTTCTTTTGAAGCTCCTCCAGATATAGTTTTGTTGCAACCTGCGTTGTCAATTTACATATATTGAGGGATGAACGTAATTACTCTTACGTAGTATATATATTTGTAAGTGTAAAGATTAAACTCACAGAATAGTTGAACATTGCTCGTTTCACGGCTCTTTGTTGAGTATGGAGAGTGAACGCCTGCGGCTTTGTATTCTCCTTCGCCAGCGGCTTTGGGCTTGCCTATTGTTGTTGTTTTTTTTCGAGAGATTAATAATTATTTGTAATTCAAGCAATATTTTTGTGAGCATGCAAGGCTATGGTGTATAATTTTTAACTCTTTGGTTATATATATACACAATAAACTCTCAGCCTTATTGTATTTGTGCAGACACGCTACGTGAATTGATCTTCCGCCTGCTCTATTTATTAACATTTGTGTGGATGGGGGCCAAAGTGATCAAATTAGTTTGTTAATAAATCCATTAAAATATGCAATGCAGTCCAGGCCCAGCTCTGAATGTTAAAACGTGGAGAATGAAAATAAACAATAACTTTAATTTCTATAAATTTATATTTTAATCAGTTAATAAGAGTCAGAATGAATGCTGACTTGGCTTGGCAAAATATGATTGGCCTTCGAAAGATAGGGGTATAGCGAAAGTGTATGTATGTTTGTATGTATGTATGTATCTCACCATTCCCTTGGCAGAGGAACTCCACGAAACTGCGGTCTTTGAACTAGCTTTCACAAACTTTAAAACCCAAATAAATAAAATTAATAACTAAATCAACACACTAAAGTATAATTACAATATAAAATGGCTGAAATTGAGGAAACCCTTATTTGACAACCAACCTTTAGTGCAGACTCGGTGTTTGCTCGCTCCATGTAATTAAATTTGGCAACTGAGAGCCGCCCAGTCTCAACGTGCAATTGATGAAAGCATAACACAGAATTTAAAGGGGAAAGTTTGGAGATTTGTAGTTGTCTTTATTTCTGCTGCAACATCGCCAGCATTGGCATTCTCTCTTACACCAAACTTTCTGATTAAATCTCGCTCTCATGCTTACAAATTTGTCAATTACCATCCCAAGTTCCTTCAAATCTCTTCTTGCTATTAAACTATAACTAAGTAATCATCAACTGTAAATAATGTTCATTCTCAATTTTTCTTGCATTTTCTATTGCATGCATTAATCTGCCTTTTTTTGATGGAGGGTGTGTGTGTGTCAGATATTATATACACACACACTCGCCCATGCACAAGATTGTTGTATAAATTTTATTAGTATGAGATGAAATAGTCAAATTTTAAGTACAAGTAGGAGAATAAGTATTAGTTTTTTATGTGAATATTTGTGTGCATTAAATATTTAAATAATTGTAATTTTTATTATTAATGTAAAAGTACAGGAATTGTAGAATGTAGACATATGAACTAATTCAAAGTAGCTATGAGCTGTGCTGTGAAGAAACTAATCAAAACTAATGTGTATTATTGCTTTTTCGCTTTACGTAATGATCGTCCAACTAATGACTGATTTCCAAAGAGAGACAAAAAAAAAATGAGAGAGAGGGGGTGCAAAAGGTTGTTAACCACCCACTTTCAAGCATTTCTTGTTAAAGCCGTTATCTAACCAAGGCAGACCATTAAGCGGGACTGCTTTTTTTATTCGTATTCGTGTTCATATCGTTAGGTCACGATTCGAAAATTAAACCACCAAATGAATGCTTAGAATTTAAGCTTATAGGAATCACATGATCTTTAAAATGACACAACGAAATACACACACGCACTTTAACAACCGTTAATCTTTCCTATTAACAGTTAATAATCTTCGATACACAACCCTCTTTAACTAATTAAAGAAAGACTGAATGGATAAACTTTTCATAATTAATGTTTAAGTGTGGCTTTCTTGGCTTTGAAGATCCCCTCTTAATTCGTTGCAATACTTTAACCCAATCATTTCCTTTTTATATCAACCGTTCAAATTTCCACCTCAACACATTATTATTATTATTATTATTTGGAAGGTTGTCTTCTTCTCTTCTTATTTTTATTTTAATTAATCATAGTTTTATTAAATATCATGGTTGTTGATATCTAATTTTCGTCACTCAAACTTCAACATGTAATTTATTTTTTTTTACAATAACAAATTTGTTGAAATCTAAGTCCTTGGTTATAGAATGTCCTTGGTCAGATTTGTGCTATGATCAACTCGACTATCTTGATGCTCTTGCGATCTCTGGAAAATATATTACGAATCATGGGTGTCGGAGTTTTAGTGATAACCTTTCAATACCTAAATTGGTAAGAGTTATCTTTAATTGGGATGATTATTTTTTGGGTTACTAAAAGTAAAAGAAGAAATTATTAATTGGTAAGAATTATCTTTAATTGGGATGATTATTTTTTGGGTTACTAAAAATAAAAGAAGAAATCTTTCGGATGGCCGTTTTTTGGATTTTAAAAAATGAAAGAAGAAATCAGACACTAGTTCCTCTGATTGCATCTTTTGTGTATGCCTTTTAACATAATAACAACTAAGGATTTTTGGATGCCTTAACCCTCTTGTTTAGCCTTTGGTTATAGGTTTCTAACTCTTCCTTTTTGTAATTGCAATAGATTTCTAATTTGTTTTATTTAGATTTTAAACACTTTCTTATTATAAATGAAATTGAACTCAAATAAGTTTGTATTCTAATAAAATTATATTATTTGCCTTCCAGAATTCCACTAAATATCACTTTCCTTATCTTTTTAGATAAAATTAAGAAATTAATTCAATAGGAATCTTACTAAAATACCTACTTAAAAAGAGAAATTATTAGTGAATAAAAACTTTTTTATCAAGCGGAATGTTACTTTCAATTACAAAAAAATTAAATTTGTATATTTAAAAAAATAGTTAATAAATAATATATTAATATTATTTGAAATAAAAAAATATATTAACACTGTACATTTAAAAGAAATAAATAAAAAGTATACTTACCATTATTATTTACATAAATAATCTTTAAAATATGATCATTTTAAAAATTTTTTTATTCCTTTATCTTTACTTATAAAGGTCTATAAAATAATAAAATAAATAAAAAAATTACAAAATACAAGAATTAACTAGTAAGATAAAAACACATACGAGGTAAATATATATAAAATATGGGCCTATTATTTATGTCTTCTTAATTATTTATCTACTCTAAAGTTACTAGATATTTTGTTAATGATCAAATGAATTGTCCATAGGTTTAAATGATTAGGTACCTAAATAACTTAAGTAAACATAATTTGTATAGTTTTCATCTTGCAAGTATTTGTTCTTCAAATCCATGAAATTGAATCTACAAGTTAAACTAAATTTTAATTATGCTATAAGTTTTATTCTATAATAATTCAAAAGATTTAATACACGAATACAAATTTATTAGTTGTTTAAGATTACGATCAATTAAAATTATTAAATTACATAAGTTAAGATTAGTGACATTTATTAATTAGATCTAAACTTACTATTTTTTATTTGGAGTTGAGATCATTATAACACATTTAATATAAAATTATATATGCTACCTCTTACATTATTGAAATGTCTATTGCTTGAATACTATGGATAATATTTTTTTTATTTATATAAATTCAATAATTAATATCTTAATATCAACATCTCATGCCTTTAATATAAAATACATATTTTATAAAGAAGGGGCAGTAACATATGTTCGAAATATTATATAATAAAATTTAAAAAGTGTTATATGTTGCATGCTTTAAGGGCATGAATAATAATATTAAGTTTAATAATCTTTCGCATATCCTAAAATATAGGTATCTAATATATTATTATGTCATTTCGTATGACACTCAAACTCCTTGTACAATAAGATCCAAATATGAAAATATCACGTATAATTTTGAAATTTTAATTTTTTATATAAATTTTTTTGTTAGATAATATTTTTTTATAAAAAATTAATTCTTTTTATAATACCTCAATTTTTTTTTGGGGGGTTAGTGCTTGTACCTCACCATTGTAACAATAAAAGACAATAAAAAATTTATCACTTAGAACAATTTTAAATTTCATTGAGAAATTAAAGAGTTGGACAATCTCTTTTGCGTTTTTGGTAGTAGTTACATATTTGTTTTCCATGGAGGAATATGTGATACAAAATTACTCCACACTTGAACTAATAGCTCCACAACTTAAAAGGAAAAACATTACCAAAATTCAAGCTTCAAATAATTTTATTTGCCTATAAATATGCATCTGTAGACCTAATACATATGAGATTTTCATTAGAATATACAAACATATAAAATTTCTCGTTCTACGAAAAATAATAGAGCATATATTTAATACAGTCCAGTTGGCTTGGTCCTTGACATCTACTGGCCAAATAAAACATAAGTTGCACTCAATTTTAACAATTTTATTCTTGCCATTGTACTGGTCGCTACGATGATTTATAATCACATATTATACCCCTTGCGACGAAATAAGGCACATCAAATTACTTTCATGTGTTTTGATTTCTTTTGACAAATCAATCCCCGAGAAAAAAGACCAAAAAATAAAAGAAAAAAATTGATTGGTATTTTATGAAAGAAAAACATTAGGCCTATTTTTTTTTTTAAATTTAATTATATTTTGGTGATTAAATATATATTTTATTTTTTCTTTAGCTTAATGAAACATTTTAGATACTTTTACTCTTAGAATTTTTTCTTTCACTTTTTGGCTTAATGTAAGATGCTTTTATAATTTTATTATATCTCTCCAATATATATATATATATATCAACCTAATTATTTTATTTACATAATTAACCATATAAAATGTATCATTATTTTTCTTTTCTTTTCTTTTCTTTTCTTTTCAAAGACTTTCGTAATAATAATAATTAATCTTTGATTAATTTTCTATCTCCCTCAAATTCATTCATCAAAATTTCAATTAATATATCTGTGTCATAATTTTTCAAAAATGTAGGGACCAATGGGTTGTTGTCCCCGTTTAATTTAACATGGAAAGTTACCCGGGTTCAAATTCTAGATTCTAAACGACAAAAACCGGTTTTTTTTCCGGTTCTCCTAGATTTGAACGGTTGGCTCGGCCTGGCCTTTTACACGTCGTTTTGGTTCTCTAGAGCTCTTCTAATCCAAACTAAAGGCCGTGGCAGAATTCGCAGGTCGTTTTTAGGGTTTAATTATCAGCATCACGGCAAGCTAGTTGCTTCCTTATTTTTTCGATTAAAGCCCATCATTCCAGCAAACCTGTGGGTACTTAAATTAATTTCTGTTTTTTCTCCCTCTTTTTATCTTTTGATTGAATTTTTGTTTCCTTAAGATGACGTTTTTGCTTTTTAGGGTTTCGTTTTGAATATTCCTTTGGTACGCATCTACTTTTTCATTGATTTCTAATTCATTGATTTCAAAACCTATGCAAGTTTACATTCTTAACTGCATTTGTTTGGGTGATGAGAAAATGTGGTAAATAATTACTGTCCAAACGTTCAATCATTGTGCTTGCCCTTTTTTCTTTCTTCAGAAGTGAAAAACTCGCAACTCACCTAGCTTAATTGTTTTCATCTCATAAGGTTGAAAATGAGGTTCAAGTTGTCTTGTCTTAAACACTGCTTTGTTGTAGGTAATCAAAGGTTTTGATGTTGTAATTTTCTTGATTTGTCGCTACTAGATAGACGAATTATTGGCATAGTGGTATTGCTACTACTTTTTTCCCTGTTCTATTGCTTCCTCGGTTACGTTTCTTGATGATTATTTTCCATTCCTCATAAATTTCCTATTTATTGTAGGAATAAGATTGTGCTGATACCAAATAAATAGCTTTTGAGTGCGACCGTTTTTGATGACCCATGACGGAGATTCAGACTTCTGGCAAACCAATTGATTCTTTGTTGGAGAAGGTTCTTTGCATGAACATACTGTCGTCTGATTACTTCAAAGAGCTTTATCGGTTAAAGACCTACCATGAAGTGATAGATGAAATCTACAATCAGGTGGACCATGTGGAACCGTGGATGACAGGAAATTGCCGTGGTCCTTCAACCGCATTCTGTCTTCTTTACAAGTTTTTTACCATGAAACTTACTGTCAAACAAATGCATGGCTTGTTGAAGCATCCAGATTCTCCTTACATCCAGGCGGTAAGTAGAGATGTTTCCTTGACTTAATTTAGCTGAGCATTAATAGTAACTAGTAATTTCATTTATGTTCTTATGAATATGCTTACCTTTTTGGTTTCTTTAATTGAATTTGAGAAATGCCTCTTTCTAGGAATCATATTTCTGTTATTTTACTTAAAACATTGGATCACCCAATGGATACTGAGGTTTAATTCTAGGTGCTAAAAAGCTTTTTGACTTTCTAATTACATAAACACAAAGAAAGACACCTGGAGTGTAACTATTAAGGATTTGTCAAGCTTGCATAGCATTGGTCTCTCTGCTGGGGAAGTGAGATCCATATGTAGGAGAAGGG